>PVJH01009786.1:0-77440 GCA_004026705.1 Nesogale talazaci | reverse complement strand
ACTTCATCTTCTCACCCTTACCCTCATTCTTTTAGAACCTCAAACATCTATTCCTATTGGTAGAAATGTTTTACCATGAGTTTTTACCCTTAAAATAGTGGTCTTCTAGAATATAGTTCCTTGTTTTAATAGACTAAATTCACGAAGGCTGGTATTCTCTAGGATGACAAAGGTCATGAGGTGCCTCATCCTTGTTTGTAGGGGTGCAGAGTATGCTGTCTACCACTAGTCTGTCAGCTTATCCTATAGCTTGTGTGCTACTGTTATGCAGGAAGCTCTATTCCTTGCACTTCAAATACTCATAGAATCAGCCAAAGTGAACAGGTTTCAGCAGTGCTTCCAGATGAAGAAGAGACTGCAACAAAGGAATAAACTGTTGACTTCATATGAATTAGTCTCTGAAAACCTTATAGATCATGCCCAAATATTTTCAGATACCTGAAACTTCATGAATGGAAACAGAACATTGTCAGAGATAGTGCCAGGAGATGGGTCTCTTAGGCCAGAGGTGATCAAAATATGTCTGAGGAAGCTGATTCACACATAATGGCATAGGCCGAGTAAATATTTCAAGAAGCAAGTCTACAAGGTCTTTATTTGCTAATGGAGCTTGACCCAAATGAGAAAAGTATGTGCAATTAACAATAAAAATATGGAATGTATAGCGTATGATTCTATGCAAACTGTGTTTAAAAGTGAGATGGGACATATAAAGATTGGTATTTTAGATGTTAATTAGCTAAAATGGAGTGGTATTGACCATGTGAATCAGAAAATCATATCATTGACTATGCTGAGAATGATATTTTCAAGGAGGTGGGGCCATGTTCATCTTCCAAAGATACATTTTAAGATCTATCTTGAAGTACAATGCTGTCTGCAATAATATCATGGGTATTTTCATAGAATAAAATCCAGTCAATATAACCATTTCTCAAACTGTGCTCCAAACACCAAAACCGAGATGCAGCAATTCAAGAATTCTACTAACATCTTCAATCTAAAATTAATCAATCATGGAATCAAAATGTTGGATAATTATTGGTGACTGAATACAAAATTAGCAATAAAGAGGAAGGAAAATTAGCTGGAAAAATGTGGTCTTGATAGAAATGAAACTGGAGACTCCATGATAGAATACATCAGGACCAATGACTTTTTCATGGCAAAGGCCCCCTTTCAAATGACTTGCTATTTTGAACAATGCTATGCTGAACATGGGCATACTCATTTCTGTTATTTCTGTTTGAATTATATCTCTTTCTTTTTTAGGGTCGATACTCAAGACAGGTCTGGTTGAATCATGTGAAATTTCTATGTTCAGATTATTGAGGGAGAATCATATTCTTTTCCATTATTCTTGTACATGTTTGTAGACCCATCAGCCTGATTCTCTCATTATCTTCTTCAACATTTGTTCCCTAGTTCCATGAACTGTGTGTCATGGTGCTTGTAAGGGAGTTTATGGAGAACACAAGTAAGTGTGGCAATTAAGTAGAGAAAAGGAAGGAGAAGCCAAAAAGAAGGATTTCTTGGTGTGGTTTCTTTCCTGGGCCTATCCGGGATCTGGGCAGCCAGTGAGTCTTGGGCAGCATCAATGCACAGGTGTTGAGACTGAACATTTGGACCATGAAGTGGGGAGAACAACTCTGGCAGCTGTGTCCTGAGACTGTCGGGTCTGCTTGTAGACCCGGTCTCTGGAACTGGTCACTGTCTTCACCGTGGTCTGCTACTGAGTCCGGGGACTGATGCCATGGAGGGTTGGGCAGAACTTTGTGTTTCTGCTACAGTGAGTCCTGAGGAATAGAGCAATGCAGTATGGGTCTCCTTCTTCTCTCTTCTTTCCCCTCCAGCCATTGGGTAGTGTGAAGTGTTTTGTACTTACCTTTTAAGCGGACTCTGAAATCACAGCCCCCCCAACCTGTATTTCCTTCTTATTTTTTGCTGATTATTATAGTGTAGTTCAGAAAATGATGGAATTCCATGGTTCACAATGGTTCAGTAGAATAGATACTTAATTTTTTGTTTACTTCAGGCAATGTGTTTTTTAAAGGGCACTTGTACTTAGGGTTTTCTTTAAGGTGAGTGGCTAGGCAGTGTCTCTATATGGAAATGACAAATTTACATCTCTTACTCTTTTTTTAACATTAATATATGTACCATGCTGAAATAATAAACTATTTTTCAGCCTAACTTTTTTTCCCAATGATTTTATTGGGGGCTCTTACAATTCTTAAGACATTTAATATAGCATTTGCATCAAGCATATTTGTACACATGTTGCCATGTTTATTTCCAAATATTTCTGCTTGAGTCCTTGGTGAAAGCTCCTCTTTCCCTCTCCTTTTTTAAAAAATAAATGATTTTATTGGGGCTCATACAACTCCCATCAGTATCCATACATGCATCAATTGTATGCAGGCCACATTTGCACACTTGTTGCCATCTTCCCAGCCCAATTTTTTAAAATACTTAAAGCAGTCATTAGGGCAGCAAACCAAATTGTTATATTACTGGAACCCCACCACTGTTGTGTTTGCTCTCTCAGCTATATGGCCCTGGAAGTCCCCTATATGTGAGACTTGGTACGTATTCATGTTGGTGAAGTGGATTCCATGTCTTCTTCTGAGGGTTAACTTTTGTGTGCCTTGGCTGTTGTATGATTGGGCTAGAAGTATTTAAGGAAATTAATAAGCGAAGTATACCCATGGTATTATAATGTTCCTCAACTTACACAAAACAAACAGCTGCAGAGATTTAAAAGGAAGGTGGTGATTTAAGTAGAGCATTCTTAGAGATGACTTGGAGCAAGAAGTAGGAGAATAGTGACTAAATTAATGTCAAACTGAACCACTGATGTAACAAGGGAATGTGTCTTCCTATGTGCTTCCATCCTCAACTTAGAGTGTGCAGGGCTTATTATTCTTACCAACTTCCAAAAGTTTTAATTTCCCTTGATGAACTGGGATTTATTGTTCTCATAAAGTTTTCTTAATAAATACAAGAGGGTTGGTAACTGCACCAATTAATTAGTCAAGTACATATTAAATCCCTCATGTTCATTTAAGCTGCTCTTTTAAATTGCCTCAAAATATAGATATGTAAAATGATGTACTTTCAAGAAACTATTTTTATTTTATATGTTTTTGTGAAAATGGGACATTTAGCGATGATCCTAATGTGAATTCAGTTGCAGGCCTTGGTAGTGTCCTGGACTGCTCTTTTGCCTGTAGAAGTAGATTCAGCTTGAAGGCAGTAAATTATCTTTGGTCTTTGTTAGTTTGTCATCACTATACATGAGTGATATTCTATTGGTAAGCCACATTGAAATCATTTGTTCTTAAAGCAGCTGCAGATATGGGAAGCTTATAATTATCCCTGTGAAATTCATAGATCTGTCACATTATAGAATTTTTATTAGCCTAATTGAAATTTTTTTATCAAATTTTCTATTACCCATATATATGTTTAGATAGATCATACTTTATTTTTATTGTCATATAAAATGAGAAGCTGACTTTAATTGTAAATATTCCTATAGTACATTAGATTATACAACTGAGCAAACACATATGATATACTGGCATTTCTAAGTGCTTTGCAAATATTAATATGTTAAATCTTCAGGATAGTGCTCTGTTTAAAGTACAACTATAATTCCTCATTTTCATCTTAAGAAATTAAGGCTAAGCTAAGTAAGTACCTAACAGAAAGCAATGATTGTGGCCTCAGATTTGTCATACCAATAGATAGAAGATTGATGATAAAGTGTGATAGTGATAAATTAACAGTGTTGAACATACTGTTAGTTAAGTGTTGGACTATGAAATGCAAGGCCATGATTCAAATCCTGCAATTTCTCCTCCAGTCAATTATGACTGAAAGCAACTCTAAATCAGGTGTGGACTCAGGGATGCCAGAATCCATTCCAATAGTAAACCTAGTTATCTTTTCTGATTCTGAGTTTTGTTTACCGTTTTTTTCTCCCACTCCATCCAGGGCCATCTCACATGAAGTCTTTCAGAGCCAAGTATCATATGGTTCTTTTGATTTGGGAGGCAAGATTGGGCCATTTTTATTTACCTTAATTGTTTCCATGTAGCTCTGATAGTCTTCAACTGAGTAAGGAGAGACCAATATTTCACCTCACATCAATGGTCACAAGATTGCAAGACTCCACCTGTTGCTCAACAAATAAGATACCCACTATCTTATTTGGGGGTAATATTGTGGAATTGACCAGATGTCCACTGAGATGACAATAGTTCTGAGGCCACAGACCCAGAATATAATTCCCTCATTGTACTAGTTAATAACTAAGAAGATTTCATAACCTTGCCCCTTGTATGTTCTACTTTATTTTTAATATATTCTTGGCATATGCAAATATGTATGTAGAAATATCTACTTACCTGGTCTTCGTAAAAGCTGAAGTGTGATAAATAGTGAGAAAGGTAGAACAACTTTGCTGTAGCATTAAAGGAGCTTGGAAAGTTGCACATGTACAGAAAGCAAATCCCCACAAAATATCAGAGACTGCACTTAGTATTGAGAATGCTTTGTTGAGAAACCTAATGCCTGGCACAGAGACCCAGCAGAGCCACAAGTTTACAAACCTTTGGAACGGTTCTTCTAGTTCTGATAGGGCCACTGTGAGTCAGAGATGACACAGGAAGGTCTATCTGAGGTATTGGTGGGGCAGTAGGAGAAGTATCTTCTTCCTTGCAGGAAATCTATGTTTGATTTGTGGCAGCACACCTCATCCGTGGTGCATTGATTATCCTTTGAACATTTCATGTTCAATAGGTCTAGCAGGCTCTTAGATGAAACCAGACAAGAAGGAAGGACAGGTGAGCTAGTTCTGAAGAAAAGATAGCCTTTGACCTATGGAAAATTGTTCTATTCTTATACACACGCAATGGCCATGAGTTGCAGGTGACTTAGAGGCAACTAGTTTTCAGTGACTACAAGAAGTCACCTTGACTCTTTAGCAGGATAGAGTATAAGTTTATGTATGCCTGTGAAGAAAACTGAGTATATGTATGTGCTTACCTTAAACTGCAGTTTACATCCAGTTTTGATTTGTTTGCTGCTTACAGTAACCAAGTTGGATTAAAGAAAAAGGTGAAAAGTTAACTACTGTTTTTACAGCCAATGTAATTAAATACTTAGCAATTAGTTAAACAGACTGTACAACTGTACAACTGAGAGATATTGAAAGTGGCTCTTATTTTAAGCAAATGTGTTGCAATATATGGGATGCAGTGAGGAACTAAGCTACTTTTATTTTCAAAACTAATACTAAAATTGTTGAACCCAAATCTTCTTGAATATGATTATTCCTTAGAAACAAATTCAATGTGGCTTAGACATTTATGCCCTTAGTTGATGGTTATGCTGGATTAGAGTGTCCCCAGCAGGTGGTTTACTAATGATTGATGATTTGCAATTCTTGAACACTCAAATTCTAAATGCTTTGAAGCTTTTTAATTGCAAAACTTTTTACCCCATATTGCTTTGTGACAGCTTTCTTTCATTTTAAACAAGTAGGGATTAAATATAATTCAAAATGAATACCCAGTGTGAGGTGACTTCATGCATTGCTTATTATGGACAAATATGTGTTGCTTTTGATTTTCTTCTGCCTTAACCAAAATAAAGATAAATTACAGTTTGTAGTTATTTACTCACTATATCCATATTCTTAAAAGATGGTGATGACCAATGTTTTGGCTCTCTTCCTTCACAGTCTGACGTGTTCTGAAATTAAAAACTCAAACTATAACTGAGCAGATATTTTGCTAAGAATCATATGTTTATAGAATTGTATTTTTTATATGTTTACTGCAATAGGAGTTTATTTTAATGCTATTTGAAAAAAGACTTAGAACCTCTAGAAAAACTCTAAAGAGGCTTATAGGGTTAATTTAATTAGTTCATGCATTCTAGGAAAGATAAATTTGTATGTGCAGCAGTGTATAAACTTCTAATATGAAATACATGAAAGATTGTTTTCAAAATTGCTGATATACATTAAAATACAAAGGAAAAGTTAGCATGTGGCAAGAAAACTATTTTTAGAAGGCCTTGACATATTAATTATCATTTTGAAAGTCACTTAAACATCTCAATTTTTGCTCTTTAATCTGTACATTGCTGTTAAAAATACCTGCCCTAATTACATCATAGGGTTTTCTGGAATATACAATGGCTCTGGGATCATATATTGACGTCACATGGGCCATCTTGATTTACTATCTTGGGTAGTTCAGGATGTGTTAATAAATGAATGGCTCAAAATAAAATATAAACATGAATTTTTAAAAAAGTAAAACAACATTTTGTGAGTGCTAGTTATAGTCTACATTTTATTGAATTAGGTAATGTCATCTTTGTGGTTCACGTAATCATGGGAAAATATCAATTTCAGAAACTCAACCTAGTCACTTGGAAACAATATCCATGTTTTCAATCTTAAAGGAGGAAGAGTACAGTATATTATGAGACTAGTACATTTAGCATATAGCATAAAGAAGGTATGGCCTGACTAGCTAGAGTTGTTGCTAAGGGCCCTGAGCTGGCTCCATTTCATAGGGACCCTTTGTCAGTAGAAGGAAACCACCATCACAATTTGAACCCATTATTTGATTTCAACCTATTATTGCATCCATTTCTTCAAGGGCCTTTTTTTTTAGTGACCCTGTACTTTAACAAGCCTGATGTTTTGTTCCAGGAGCTGATGCTCCTGAAAACAGACCAAATAAATACACACGAGCAAAGTCTTTCCATCATTGCTACTGAGTAATGTAATTTTCATTTTTTCTTGTCAAATCAATTAAAATATACCAATTATTTAGTTTCTTATTCATTTTCCATTTTCATATACCTGCAAAACTTTGGGAAGTATAATGGCTTTGGTAGAATGTACTTTAGTTTCAGTGTTCTCATTTACACATGAAATAGGTCTTGTGCTGCTAATATGTCCAAGGCAATAAGTCATCTGATTTCTTGACTAATGTCTTCATGGATTTTGATTATGGATTCAGGTAAAATGATATCTTCAGCAACAGTAGTATTTGCTTCACTTATTATTATATTGTCTATTGGTCCAGGTGTGAGGATTGTGGGCTAAGAATCCACACTGTACTTTACAGTCTTCAGTAGTAAGTGCTTCAAGTCCTCCTCTAGCATATTCTTTTCATTTGCTTTATCTACTCTAAGAACACGTTTCTTAGACTATGCTGATATGCATTCTAGTCTTTTTACCTGTCTTTTACATGATATTTTGTCTTCCTCATGTGCAATTTTTGTGATGTCATCCCAGCATACCTTTGTTCTTTGTTCATAAATGTTTAATGTGTCAAATTTATTCTTGAGCTCTTAACTAAATTCAAGTGGAATATGCTCAAGGTCCTATTTTTGATCGCGGACATGTGTGAATTTTCTTTAACATCAAAATGGATTTCCATATAAGCAATGATTATTAGTATCTGACTTTATTTAGGCTGATGATATTGAGTTTCTCCATGGTCTCTGCCTATAGATACAATAAAGTTTATTTCTATGTATCCTGTATTCTAATAAGTTCTATGCATGAAGTTGCCATCAACTTTGATGAAAACAGTTATGAATAAGTCCAAAATTCTACTTTGCAGTCTTTAGCTTTATTTGTTTTAACAAGGTCATATTTTTCAATTATCAATTCTTCTTTTTGGTTTCAATTTTTCTCATTACAGTTGTCAGTGCACTTTAATTTCTTGTTTGATCAATTTGATGGAAGAAGATGGTAGAATGCTTTCATTTCTTTATCATTGATTTGGTGCTTAGCTTGAATTTTTGAGTAATAGCTTCATTAACTAGTCTGCCATCTTTCCTATATGCATTATCCCATCAAAAAAAGTTACTCAACACAATTTGATAGAGCAATATATTAATACTATATTAATTAATCAAATGCAGACAACATTATGCTGAAGGTCATTCAACAATGGTTGTAGTTGTATATTGACAGGAAGCTTCTTGTTGTCTAGACCAAATTCAGAAGAGGAAATGAAACAAAGGATATGATTGTTGATGTCAGAAGGAGCTTGGTTCTGGGCTAAGCTCCGGTGGCAAAAGTGGTTGAGTGCGGGACTGCGACCCACGGGCTTGGCTGTTCAAATCCAGCAGCAGCTCACCAGGAGCAAGGCTAGGTAGCTCCCACTAGAGGGCAATGATGCCCTCCCTCCAAAAAAAACCCCAAACAAACAAAAAATAAGGAGCTTGGCTCAAAGCAGAGAATACCAGAAAGATGTTTGTGTGTGTGTTTTTTTTTGATTATGCAAAGGCATTTTACTGTGTGGATCATAATTTTAAAAAGAAAACAAAACTATGAATAGTCTTGAAAAGGATGAAGGGTTCCAGAAGATTTAATTGTGTTCATTGAGAACCTGTACATGGATCAAGAGGCAGTTGCGCAAACAGAACAAGGGAATATTGCACAGTACAAAATCAGGAAAGGTGTGCATCAAGGTTGTATCCTCTCACCATACTTGTTCAATCTGTATGCTGAGAAAATAATCAGAAAACCTGGACTATATAAAGAATGTCATTTCTGTATTGGGAGAACACTTATTAACATATTGCAATATGCAGATGACACAAATTTGCTTATTAACAGATAGGAAGACTTGAAGTACTTGCTGATGAAGATCAAAGATTACAGCTGTCAGAATGTTTTACCACTCAATTTAAAGAAAACAAAAATCCCCACCACTGGACCATTAGGTAGCATTTAACAAACTGAGAGACGATAGATGTAGTCAAGGATTTTATCTTGCGTGGATCCACAATCAATGATTATGGAAGAGGCAGTGAAGAGATTAAAGGATATATTGCATTGAGTAAATCTGCTGCACAAGACTTCTTTACAGTGTTGAGAAATCAGTATGCTATTTTAGGGCTAAGATGTGTCTGACCCAAGCCATGGTATTTTCAATCAATACATATGCAGGTAAAAGTTGCACACCTGCTAAGGAAGACTAAAGTTAAATTGATTGATTTGAATTAAAATGTAGACAAAGACTATTCCAAGTACCACGTACTGCTCAAAGAACAAAAAAAATCTATCTTAGAAGAAACAGATCTACCTCTTGCTCTGTAGTGGCAAGTATGGCAAGGCTTTATCTCATGTACTTTGGATATTAGGAAAGGGCAATCGCTGGTAAAAGACACCATGGTGGGTAGAGCTTTAAAGAAAAAGGACACCCTTTATGAGATGGGTTGGGTTGATACAGTGGCTACAACATTGGGCTCAAACAAACACAGTTGTGCAAATGGCACAGGAACAGAACATTTCTAGTTCTGGTTTACATAAGGTCCCCAGGAGTAGGAACTGAATCAATGACATATACAAACAACAATGTCCCTTATAGTACTGTGCCACTATTTGAAAATAAGTATTGCATAAATAGTTTCACAATCAAAGATGTGTTTAATGTAGTGTATAATGGAAACTTAATGGGGTAATGCAACTTCACGACCTGCAAAGTAAAAGATCATAGATAGAGCAAAAGTCTTACCATTCAAATTGACATTAAATATATGAGAATAAACAAGATAAATTGTCTTTCTCCAGTATACCCTATACATGAGTATGGTGTCTTTTTCTGATGAGAAAATATAAACTTGGAGAGGTTAGTGACATCATGTTTAAAATACAGACATTGGAATTTGTTGCCTCTAATGTATTTAGGAGCCCAGGTAGCACTGTGGTTCCCCATTAGGCTGTTAAGCTCAAGGTCAGTAATTTGAAACCACTAGCTACTCTGCAGGAGAAAAACCAGGCTGTCCTTTTCTGTAAAGAGTTACTGTCTGCAGCTGAGCCCCGGTAGCGTATGGGTCGTGCTCCGGACTGCGGCCCACTGGGATGGAGATTCAGTTCCAGCAGTGGCTCCACAGGAGCAAAGGCTTGGCCTCCTACTCCCACCACCAGAGGGCAGTGATGCCAAAAAAAAAAGCAAATACAAAAACAAACAAGAAAACAAACAGAAAAAGAGTTACTGTCTCTGAATCTCCTCTGGGCAGTTCTGCCTTTACTACCCTGTTGCTATGAGTCCACATGGCCTTCCCAGCAATGGGAGTGAGAAATAAGTTTGATCAGATTGTGGAGTCTAACAGCATAATCTTCCATAATTTTTTTTCTCCCTGTTGATATTAGCTGTCATTTGTTGCCTACTTTTCAGGCAGGATTGCAATGACTCACTTCAGGTTTGATAATTTGTTCGAACTACTGAACTAGTATCTCTTATTCAATCTGTATTCTAAGATAATATATCCTTATTCACTGAAAATAAAGACCTGAAAACTTGCTGATGATGACCAAAGACTATATATATCCTATCATATGAATTATTTTTTACACTAAAACCATAAACCCAAACTGCTCACAATTGAACCAATAGACAAAATCACGATAAACAGATAAATCAACATCTATGGAAATAACAGTCTGTAAACCAAATGATATATTGTACAAATTTGTTCCTCAAAGATTTCTTGTAGATATTAAAAAGTAAAATGTTGCTTTAAGGACTAAAGGATCCCTGACCTAAGTCATATTTCCAATAGTTTTGTATGCATGAGTAAGCTGGATAAAACAGAAGAAAATTGATGCTTTGAATTCTGATGTTTTGAAGAATATTGAATATAGCATAGACTGCCTAAGCATGAACAACTCTGTGTTGGAATAGGCTCAGACAGAGTACTCATTAGAATCAAGGATAACGTGACCTTGTCTTTTATATGGGATATGTTTCAGGAAGAACCAGTCCAAGGAGAAAGGCATCATGCTTGGTAGAGAGCCAGCATACAAAGCAGTATATGAATGAGATAGAGTGCATCAACAAATTGAGCTACCTTAATAGCTTCGAACACAGAAAGATACAGGAACACAGTTTAGAACTGAACGGTGTTTTATTCTGCTAACAATGGGGATGCTATGAATTGGAACCCACTCAAGGGTCCTTCATACAAACACATATAGCGCAGGAAAGCTCTGTATTTTCCATAACTGTGTTCTCAGGTGAAATAATGCCAAGTAGAACCTCCCATGGATAACAGGGATAAATCCAGAGTGTTTGAAACATGGAGATTCTATAATCCTTAGGGACTCATTACCTTTCTGATTTTGATGTATGGCAAGTCTCAGAGATTCACCCAAGCTATGTTATAGAAAGCATTTACAAGAGTTTTATGATATAAACCTGATTGATAGAATCCATGGTCATCTGGTGGATTGTAATCTGTAGCCTTGTGCTTTTCCCCAGGTACTGAGTTGTGTATTAGACTAGAGAAAGAAAAGCATGATACATGAGTGTGTGTACATATACATAGTATGCATATATATATATACATAATAACTTTATATTAAAATATATCAAGGAAGCATCCTAGTCTAACTTAGGTGCTAAATGAAGCCATCTGATCAAACTTATAGGCAAAATGGGAATCACAGAGATCACAGACTGGTGGGGCAAGCTGTAGCAACAGGATAGGGTATCAATAACTCTCAGTGCTGGCAGGCCATGTGAGCTGCTGGACCCACAATCCAAGCAAACAAGGGAGACATAGCATCCCCTTTAAATAGGCCACATCCCTCAGGAGATGTCATTAGGCCATGTCCTGAGTGAGGGGCTGAACTCGACCCATACCTTAACAGAAGTTCAACAAGTTCACATAAAATCTTACCATTATATGTTGATATACTGTATTTCCAAGCCTCAGCCCTTTAACTGCATGTTTGGTTTTCTTAGTTTGCTGAGCATGAGGAGTCTGGACACCAGTGTGGGACCTCTTAATGATATGTCAAAATATTGACTAGATGATGCCCGATGTAAGTGTACTAAGTCATCATCATTAGAGAATGACCTAATTCTATGTTGTCATTTTGCCAAATTATCATGATGCTTCCTTACATTGTCCTTCCCTTTTATGGTATTTTAAGAGTGTATGTATGTGTTACATGTGGTTGAATGTATAATCCACTCAAGTAATTGTAAACACTCTCTCAATGGCTTTTTGATGCTTATCATCTTTGTGAAGTCCTTTTTGTCTTTAGGGCAGGTTAAATGGCTGCTCCCAATTGTTTTCATAAAAATTCTCAGAACTGCTTATTTCCGTAAATATTCCACTTATAGCTTGCCCTGTTTACAGTTCACCTAATACAGCTAATGATGTGCTTTTTAAAACTCCAGATCTTATATGTTTACCATCCTCATTATATAAAATAATGCCAAGAACATCGGATATTGAATGATCATATATTGAAACACATTAAACATTTGTGGCTCTCACATAGAAATTATAGTTCTATAATTATCATTTTCTTCAATTTTTTGAGATTCAGTGATTCTAAAACATCTTGACATTTTACTTACACAGCTGTTCTCTATCTAGTCACAGTTTCAAATTAATTAATGTTAAAAGAATTTTAGCAATATTAGGGTGCTGTTGGAATAAACTCGGGGGAATATGTCATTTCTTCTGGTTATAAACACTTATTGCTACTGGTTATATAATGTCTTTCTATTTTTTGTTCATATCCTAATTTACCTTTTCTTAGTAGCTTTTTAAAAAATTACAGCAACATCCCACAATACATATTGTACCTTAACTTATCCATGAATTAGCACTGTCCCTAGGCATATTAATGCCTAGGTGCAGGAATTTTTTATATCCAAGGTTTTTCAAAGTTTTAGCTTAAGAGCAAAGTGTGTTGATTTACTATTTATTCTTAATAATTTAACTTATCATTTTATAATCTACATATGCATGTAAGTACTTTTGGTTGTCAGTTCATAACTATTCATTCTTGTCATTTTATGCATTATACATCTATATATTGAATGCTTAAATATCAAATTAAGGTAGATCATTACACCTTGAGAGGATTGATTTTTGTATTCTTCTAATTTCTCAGGGATAACTTCCCTTATATCTCCACTTGTGAATTGAGTGTTTTCTTTACTCTTCTAATTACTATCTGGTTCATTTTCCTCCTCAGCAGGAAGCTCAGAAACTTGTAGACTTAACTTCTATTAGATTTTCCATCATTTGAACTTTACTGACCCATCACAATTCATTTCCTTCTAGAATCCATGTTTTCTTGCATTTATCAAAAGATACTACTATTTTTCTTTCATCATTATAGCCTGTTGCCCATAAAACATTGTATAATCTATAATAACCAATTTCTGAAAACTGCTGGTTCTTTGGGCATTAAATCTGACCTATTATTTCTGTCGTGTTCTATTTGGTTTATTAATGTGTAAGGGAAAAACAAGTTGAAAAATCAAAAATACTCTGAATTAATTCTGTTGGCATATACATGTGCATGTGTAAAGAGAGAGACAAATACAGGCATGCAAAGGAGATGGAAATGGAGACTTTCAAACATAAAAGATAACAATGATCACAATAGATATTTGAAGATTTTGTTTTATATCACACTTAAAAAGTTCACATTTTTAACCAACACATACATTATTTTCATCCTTGGAATACCCTCAGAGGTTATCTTCATCCATGCTCATCACATGCATTTCTGCCCTAAAAGAAAATTAAATCTACAGATCTTTAGTCTATGACCCTTAGGCTGGGGAAGTTCCACATTAATGTCCTTTCCAAAAAAAAAACAATCTGACAGTGTACATATCTGTCAAGGTCAAACAATATTCTTATGTCTACATATATGTTAATGTTATGAAAAATTTTTTAAATGATTGAAAAATGTACATTGATATCCAGAAATTCAAGATAGGTCCAGATGATATGTAGCTAGTAATATTACTGCTGCTGTCAGACAGATCTTGGCTGAATGCAGAGAATACCAGAAAGATATTTTCTTTGTGATTTGGTGTTGTGCTCATAACAAATTACAGATTACATATATTCCAGAACATGAATTGTTCTCAGCCAGAATCTGTATCCAGGCAATAAGGAGGTCATTCGAACAAAACAAGGAACATCTTCATGGTTTAAAATGAGAAAATGTGGGCATTGGGTTTGTATTGTCACTATACTGAGTGATTTTGAAAAAGTGTACAGCACCAGGTTGGGAGGGAGCCTGATGAAGGGACTGCAATACGTAGATAACACATCCTGGCTTACTGAAAGTTAAGTAGGTTTGAAACACTTATTGATGAAAATTGAGGAATGCAGTCTTGATGAAATAAGAGAGCCATATCTTACCTCTTCTGACTGCACAAGGGGGCAGGCAGGAGAATCCAATTTCATATTTGTCCAAGGACTAGTCCCATGAGGTCACATCCAGACATGCCTTTACTTTTTATTCTTCCTTCTCCTATCTATTCCGAGACTTCCATTCCACTTATGGCTTTTGACTTCCCTGCTTGGTTCAATAACGCGAGTCAAGGGCTGCACAATGCTCACTCGCAATACTTGGGAGGGTGAGGATTTATTATAGAGGCTTACAGGCCACACAATGTTAAAGATACTTTTTTGTCCACTTTTTCCCATTCATTCTTGTAAACACACATCTCTCTAGTCTTGGTCACATAATTGTTTGACCTCTGCTCTGCTTGGTAAGTGTTTCAAAGCTCCTTTGATGTTGTCACATTGTCCTTTCACTCTACAAGCCAGCTTCCTGCCTGAAAGCATTAAGTTTCATGACTTCTGTGGGCAGGGATGTCCACCCCTTTACGCAGGGTCTCTGCAGTACTTCTCTAGTCTCTCCTGGGGTCTTCGGCTTCTGCTTCCTTTGATATATCAGACCAGGATCTCAAATGTATTTCTTTTTTTTTTTTTGGCATCACTGCCCTCTGGTGGTTGTGGGAGCTACCCAGTCTTACTCCTGGAGAGCCACCACTGTATTTGAAGCGTCAAGCCCTTGGGCCACAGTCCCACACTCATCCACTTATGCCACTGGGGCTCAGCCCTCATATGCATTTCTCAGTGCCTCGTCTTAATGGGTGGTGAGATTTCTCTCTTCCTGCTTTTGAAATGGTCCATATAATTTTTTGTAAAGAACATTTATGGATATATAATTCTCATACCATGAAGTAAAATGATTGGGCAATCATTGCCACAATCAGTTTTAAAACATGTTCTTCATTCTTGTACTCATTTTTACTAGTTGAGTGACATGGCAAAACAGACTAATCCCCAAGTGAGTTAAAGTATTCTAAACCTTATTTAAATACTCCCACCCAAATGTTGGCTATAAAAGAGCCAAACCAAGTACTTTTATTTCATCACAAGCTTTTAATATGTATTTCACCTCACTATTATTTTTATAATGGAATCAATAAGCAACACCAAGGTAAATTGTGAAACGTTTGGAATTATCATGATTTTCATTAAATGTGAAATCAAAATCAATATCTCTGGAAGCAAAGCAGAAGTCACAAAACTGAATGATATATTACATTACACCCTGCTGCCAAGGGTCGTTCAAAGTATTGCAGAGCCCCAGTGGTATAAGTGGTTGAGTGTGGGACTGCAGCCTTCAGGCTTGGCGGTTCAAATCCAGTGGTGGTTCTCAGGAGAGGCACTGGGTAGCACCCATGACCACCAGAGGCAGTGATGCCCATAAAAAAAAAGTACAAATCAACCATATCATTTTCAAAGGTAAGGTGCACTTTTTACTAACCTCTTAGGCATGTGAAAACTCCATTTGAATTATGATATCGATGAAGAATGTTGAATAGATTTTAGAAGTCTATAAGAATGAACAAATTTGGCTGGAAGAAACAAAGCCTGAATGCTGCTTAGAAGCAAAGTTATTTTTGGACATGTCATCAGAAAGGTTTTAGCCCTGAGAAAGGGCATCATGTTTCTAAAGTTCAGATTAGTAAAACAGGAGATTTTCATGGAGGGGGACGGACATAGTGGCTTCCACACGGGGCCACTACTATGAAGAGGGCTTAGAACTAGGTAAACCTTTTTTACATTGTACTAAGGTCACTATAAGTCAAGATCAACTCAATAGTATTTGACAACAACAACAACAGTATGTGCAGTGAAGAATTTGAGTGATAATGCATTTTCTGAGAGTAATCTGAGATCATGTGGTTTGTTTGGATACAATAAGAATGGGCATACGTATCCTACCATTAAATGTATCAAAGGCAAGAAACATCTGAAGCCTAATAATCTTGAAAAATTTAAGACAGAGATAAATATTTTATATTCTAGAGGAGGCATACCTAACCCTTGATGAATCATTGTAATTGCTTAAAAGTGATGTTAGCTGATTATTGATAATACATGGGTTTATGATATCAGAGCTATGAAGCTCATTATTGTTTTATGCAGATAGAATTGCATAAGGTGTGTGTGTCACTGTCTAGAAAATGCTAGTGAAACACATGGAGATCATTTGATGACAGAGTTAGAGCGATTTCTTTTTCAATGTGCCGAGTGGTCTGTGTAGCATTCCCTGAGAACACTGTCATAATCAGCAGAGAGGTTTCCTACACTAAAGAACAGCCCTGGTGGCATCATTGGATAGGAATTGGGCTGAAAACCACTGGATCAGTCGTTTGAAACTGCCGGCCACTTTTGTGGGAGAGAGATGATGCTTTCTAGTCCCATAAAGCATTTCAGTCTTAGAAACCTACAAGGGTGCTTCTATCGTGTCCAAGAGGAGCGCGATGAGGTGGAATTGGTTTCCAGGGAAGGACATTCTTCTTTGAAGATCAGCAAAGCTATTTGGTTTTATGAAAGTGTTTTATTTAGTGCTTCTTTTTTTTTTGGGGGGGGGGACATCACTGCCTCTGGTGGTCGTGGGCGCTACCCAGTGCTGCTCCTGAGACCCGCCGCTGGATTTGAACTGCCAAACCTGTGGGACGCAGTCCCGCACTCAACTACTTCCGCCACCGGGGCACAGCAATGTGCTTCTTTAAAAAGAAATAATCCCAGGGTGAGTCCCTTTGGTATAGTGGTTGTGCGCAGGACTGCGGCCCACTGGGATGGAGATTCAATTCCAGCAGCGGCTCCACAGGAGCAAACGCTGGGCCTCCTACTCCCACCACCAGAGGACAGAGATGCCCCCGAAAAAACAAAGAAACAAACAAAAACAAAGAAACAAATAATCCTAAGTGGATGGCTTTGACAAGCATCAATTATTTATTTATTTATTTTACAATTCAGGTCTCATAGTTAGAATTCAGGGTGTCACCTTCAGGGGAAAGATTTTTTTTTTCTGTTTAGATATTGGAGGAAGATTCTTGCTTCTTCACCTTCACTTTCTTGGTTCCATGGAAAATTCTGTGTGGATTGGCATCAGTTTTCTCTCTCAGCTGAATATACTCTTTGGAGTTTTAGAAGAAATCAAGTCATGGCAACCACTCCTTTAATAAACCCACTCCCCAAAGCGATTCTCCCCACAAAGGTAGAGGTTAGGATTTGAACCCCAATTAATTTGAGGTACCCAATAACTCCATATTAACAGCAAATCTCTTTCAAACTCTGATTTTTCTTTCATAAAAAGGAAGGCATGTTTATCTTCAGGATTGCTGAGAAAAACATATACATGTGGAAGTGAAAAAGGGAAATGCTTGAACTTGCTGGTATGGTCACCATTATTTTCCTTTATTTCTCGTTAGTCTTTAAGTAACTTTGCTGTGAAAAACATTTTCAGTCACTCTGTGAGCCTGTTTGAGCTTCAAACATTACCTGATATTGGTATCTTCGGACGGAGAGCTAAAAGAGAGTTGCAGTCCTCCGTCTGGTGGGAAGATCAATAATGGTGCAGTGAACAGAGTGCTCTGAGTGACGTCAGGGAGGGCACTGCCTCTACAGTGTGTACAGGCTGGCAGCCATCACCAAAGAAGAAGCAGCTCAGTGCACACCCATGGATCTCTGTTGTAAACGGAGGCTTGGTTACAGAGCTGGAAGAATTGGCTGTGAAGCAAAAGGTGGAAGGTTGTGCCTAATAGCTTCTCCTTAGATCAGGATGTCGTGGGCTGCTTCTGTGAGGGTTTAAAGTCTTGGGAACCCCTGAGGCAGTTCTACTGCAGTCTAATGTGTTTCTATAAGTAGAAATCAATCCACAAGCAAATGGCTCACGCTACCTAATGGATCTTCCAGTAGTTATTCTAAGCTAAATCAAAGTCAAGAAGTCATAGGATGGGGTTCTGAAGTATGAAAGCTAAATCGTTATTATTATAAAGACATTGTTTTACAGAGTACATACCCCATAGGCCATTTTACAACCCTGTTTTTCTTTCCCTGTAGAGAATGTAGTCACTTCACACATTCCAGAACATTTAGTATACACACTACCTTGCACATTCCTCCCTATACCACTTTCACACAACAAATTCCCAGTGATTGATGTTAATTTTTATATTTATTAGCACCCAAGTGAAATTGATTTGTTTTTCAAACCCATTCAGCATCTCTGTGAGAGAATTATCTGTTGATATCCTTCTGTAAAGTTTATAGCCAGAAAATCCATGAGACAGTTATATGATCTCACATGGGGTAACTATCATTTGAAATTGTTTAGGTAGCAAGAACTTTATAAGAATTTTCCATATTTGCTAATTTAGGCAGCTTATACTTTTAAAGAATTTAGTTTTTGGATTCAATAAATGTTCAGTTACCACTTACTTAAAATTAAGTTCTCATTTTTGTATCTCAGAAACCCAAAGGAACAAATGGTTGTAGCCTGATCTATAGGGGCACCATGAATCAGGCTTGGCTCTGTGACAGTAGATGTGCATTGAAGATAATGGGTAATGATTGAAAGGACAACTCTCCTGATATACCTATAACTCTTTGCAAGCTGTTCAAAATTTTATAATAAAGGTCTTGACTTACATTGCAAAGCGATGGTTTTATTATAGATGAAATTAGCAAAAGGTGATTTTTACATGATTATTCTTACCTACCACTTGAAATATACATATGTTTAATAAAATTGAGACCTTTTCAGTAGGTTTTTTGATATTTCAATGTCAGTAAAATGTACAAATTTAGTTTAAATTTACATCATACATTTTATAAGGAATTTTGGGTTGACTTGATATTATTATCATACTATATAGAAATAAAATAAATTAATGTTTTGTTACTTAGAAATTAATACTATGTAGCTTGGAACACTACATTTTAGAGCCCACCTTACAGTAATCTGGTTCACATCTGGACCATTTGTTTCCCATAATTTTCCAATGACCTACTCGTTGGTCTTTAAACTTAAGAATCTTCCTCCTGGAAACACTCCTCCTTCTGGAAACATTCTCTTTATACCACAGAGAGATTAATCCCGCCCTCTCTATTTGACCATACTATATACCTTCAAAATGTGCATTCATTATGCTCTAATATAATATTTCTTTTTTATTCTCTGACTCCCTGCTAAACTAGCATCTTTTATTTTTCCCTGCGAATTCGCATAGCATCAAATACAATATTCAGAAGAATATTCCACACAACAAATTGAACTGATACAGATAATTTAATACAATGTTTAAACAACTATTCTCTAAATTGTGTTGGAAATTTTTATTGTATTTACTTTTATGAAATACCATTATTAATATTTTGAAAATATGAACAATGAATGAAGTACTATAGAACAATTTCATCTAAGATTTATTAACCTTTGCTAAAGAAACATTTAAGGGCATTTAATAAAAATATAGAATGAGTTTTTTTGTTTTTCTGTTTGCTTGTTTTTGGGGGGCATCACTGCTTTACGGCAGTGAGAGTAGGAGGCCCAGCCCCACTGCTGGGATTGAACCTCTGTCCCAGTGGGCCGCAGTCCCGCGCATAACCACTATGCCACCGGGGCTCAGCCCTTAGAATGAGTTTTAAGCAAAAATAAAATTACATGAAAATAAAATGAAAAAATTAAGAAAAGTAAACAATTAGTAACATTTACCACAGAGGAAAGGAGTAGTTTTTATCCTCAGCAAACAAACCTCAAATATGTACACTTATTTTATTTTAATCGTACTTAATTGCACTGTTCAGAATATATCCTTACCTTTGAAAGGAGCATGTTCACCTAGCTATGAAAATACACATTTTATAGAAATTTATATAATGTTTGCTTTGTTATATTTTCTCCAGAAATTACATAAATGTAGAAATTTCCATTAAAATTTTCCATTGGGGAGTAAATTGCATAAAATAAAGTAAATACTCGATGTCAACTTTTGTAGTAGAAGTTTAATTATGTTTAGAAAGGAAATAAGTGGATGTAGCTATTGGATATAATAGATGGAATGAACCAGAGGTGTCCTACGAAAAATATAACATTTCCACTCTCCTACTACAATATATTGTGAATGGCTTCAATTTAAAAGAAAATTATGTAAGGTTAGACAACACATCATGTGCGTTATTTGACTTTTTCAGTCACATCAATATTACCTTCTGTTTATTGAGCTAGGGTTGTAGTCTTTAAGACTTGAGATACACCTTCCTTTTTCGAGTCATCCTTGATGTCCACATTGTAAACTGTTTGCTATGGGACAATAAACCTGGCTAAACAAAGATAGCAATGATTAAAAATGCAAAGCAAAGCAAGCAAAGGAAAAACAGAATTTGCAAAGATCCAAATACAAACACACCCACAGGCAAAGCCTAGAACGATCCACATGTGTGAGAGTCAACGATGTGCCAGGATTTCAGGCTGGATTTTCAATTATAGTCTTGGGATTGTTTTTCCAACCCTTCAAAGTGGTTTTCTCTTATGAAAGATGTTACTTACCTCTTCATCTCGACTTCCTCAAATATTGGTACAGACGTTGGAATATTTGATCACTGAAGTCAATGATTCTATTATAAGTGAAAAATTAACTTGTCAGATCATACAATCAAATAAAAGCATAATTTAAGTCATTTTACGATTGATTTGATATTGTTGAGCATCTGACAAAAAGGGAACATTTTGCTCAAAAAGTTAAGTTTTTTCCTTGTCCTTTTCCATAGTTAAATGCAATTTAATCTCATCTGCCTATACATGCTTCTATTATGCATAAAGATGGGTGGGTACAAATAAGTGGAGGATATAAAATACACTTTCCAATTATTCAGACTTTGTGTAAATGAAAACTATTGGCAAGAATAAAGATTTGTTGATAAGAAGAAGAAAGTTGTATTAAAATACTTTTAACGGATGGCACAAGCATACAGTTGTTTTTCTGAAGTTCTAGGTGGCCGAGGATTTGCAGAGCATATTAATTTTCCAGTCAGCAATTTATACAAATGACATGCCTTGACATTGGTTGCACCTCTCTCAATGTAAGCATCTTCAAGCCATTTCTCTCTTAGCTTTCTCCTTCCATTGCTCCTTCTTTCCCCTCCATTCCTGCCTTCTGAACTCTGCTTCGGGCAAATGCAACCCTGTTAACTCCCTGTGGTGGCCAGTACTGGTGATTAGTTTCTCCCTGGTGTCATCATTCGCTTTGCAGGCTTATCAATTATTTTACAGACATTTGGAATTTAAATGATTAGGAATATAGTCACAGTCTTGGTATCCTCTGCTATGACCCTCTGGGGAAATAAACATGAAAGAGAGATATTAACTAAACAGGTTTTTACATTTGGAGAAATATTTTAAAAAGAAAGAGAGAAGTGCTACCGTGAATTGAATGTTTGGGGTGCTCATGGAGAAGGTGGTGGTTCCACTAGTTACAATGGGAAAGGAAGTTTAGGCAGAAGATTTCCACAGACTTACAGTTTCAGAAAACCTAAGGAGAATGTCTGCTTTGTCATAGAGGGCTGCTATGGATTGGTACAGACTCAAGGACAGAGGACTTATGCTGTCCTGTTTTTACTGTGTGTGTGCTTTTTTTTTTCTTTTTTTTGGACAAGCCATCACCTTACACTTAAACAGGAGCACCCTATTTCAGTATTCTGAGTTTATTTAATTTTCTTTTAAAATAGTCACATGAAATGAAGCATGTTTTTAAGTAAACATATGACCTGACATCTGCATGATAAGGGTTGGTTTTCATTTCTTTTGTAAAGGATAACACTTTTTCTTCTCAGTAATAGCAATGCAAACTGCTGGAAGTCTCCAGAGATAGAGACAAATGAATGGGCCATCTCTGGTTATATGCTTCATCCTCTGAATATTTATTTTCATTTTCTGGAAGCATTCTGCTTTGTGTTTGGGATAAATGACATTTCTTTTATTGTGAAATATATTTTATTCAAGTAAAACTTTATAGTTTGGATATGAATATGTGATCTCACAGATTCCTTCTTCTGTGCTTCTGGCTTATTTAATATAAGCTGCTGTAGTATAATCTTTCTTTTGTTTTTTGGTAAGGCAAATCTAAACTTAGCAACTGTTGTTTTAGCAGCTATAATTTCTATTGAATTCAAAGTTAGAAGTGTGCTCAAACATTCTTCAGCAATCAATAGATATTATCTTTTGCTAGATGCAATGACTGGAAAAGAATAATGAGTATGATATTTAAAGGCAAAAAGGAAATGAAGACGTTTAAGTTCAGTTAAGGACATGGATTATTGGAAAAGTTTCTTCAAACTGAGAAAAAACAGCTCATCGACATGATTTTAATTTAACCCTAATTCAATTTGACAAACACCTGCATCAGTACAGTTATAAAAATAATTTGACGGGTTAACAAACTGTATTACTTCAAAGGATTTCCTTATTTTTTTTAATAAGGTAAAGAGAAATTATTTGTTCCCTTGCTATGTGCTTTGCTGGTGGATTGTTTTTAAAATTTTTATTAGTAATTCTACTATTGTGATTTTATATACTTTTTTTGCTGTTGCCATTTTTTCTTTTGTGGTTAAACCCATGCATTTCCCTCAGTAGGCTGTTTATTTCATCCTTGCCTGCAGTGATAATGCCCAACATATAATGTCTTGCATATAGTTCAAACCATAAGGCTGCAGGATGATTCAAATGTCATCCAAAGGCAACAAATATTAGCATCTCAAAAGAGTAATTTGCCCTGCACCTTTCACATAATTGATACTCTGTAGTTTGGGACCTGCCTTCTGTGTTTGACCTAAAAATTCCAGGCTCTAGGTCAATTCATGTATCTTATAAATCCCAAATTTAATTTTATAATTCAAAGGATACTTGTTATAACACAGCTTTATGTGGTGTTACTAGAAATGTTTTAATAGCAGCACAATGGTGAGGCCATCACAAAGGGATAGAAATACTGGAAGGTGCATGACTAAGTCAGATAAGGCATGCCATGAGGAAGACTGGAGCAGCTTTAATACCCACACAGATGGAGAGGAAACCAGCAGTGAATTGAAAAATGCAAAGTTTTGCTCACAAGGTGACCTGGGGAAAAGGCAGTGAGAGAAGGTGAAGATTTCGCTGGTTTAATAATAAATAGGTATACATAAATAATTAGTTTGTGACAGTTTTAATGACAACCCAGCCATGGGAAAAGCTAGATCTACATATTGAAAGAAAGCAGTTAAAATGTTGACTTGCCGAATGACAGAGGTAAAAAGGATACATTTAACTGGAGACAGGCAGCTTGTCTAAATATGGCTAATATTAAATACAGGTGATTATAGCATTTGAAATTGAAATTAAAAATAATCTCTGATTCACTTATTTTATAATTGCCACAGCCCCTCAGCTGCATATTTCACCAGGTGCTAGTGCAGTTGGAACAACAAGCATATCCAATGATTTAAAAATAACATTCACGGGTGTCACCTGATGTCACTCCAGATATGAAATGCTGTTCCCAATCAGAGAGAACACTTTTGGGTATTCATCCTAGCACTTCCGAAACCTGTGCTACATATTTATATCATGCATTTAAAAATAATCTTTCAGATCTTGAACATATTAAATAGATTAAGCTTTCTGAAAGTTGTAAACACAGAAAAGAAATGGCACTCTTTGGTTTTGGAAGTCTTTGTACAATAGGTACAGAGCTTTATTTTCATGATCCTGCTTTACAGAAAATGAAGATACTTTGATTTCCACATCCCCCCAATCAAATACATATGTTCATATGTTAGTCATATGTTCATGTAGTATTCATGACTTCTCATTCTTCATATATATATATATATATATGTAAGTGCACAAACAACTAACTATATTGGTTCAGATTGGGGGCAATTGTTAAAGACAGACAGCTAAGTAGTGTGATGAGTGCCTTATGTGCTTTTATTTTTTTCAGTAAAAAAATACTCTCAAGAAGATATTTTGTCAATTTTAGAGATAAAATCACTGAAGACGTGAAAGGCTGTTGATTTCCCTGGACCACAGTGAATCTCACCAACAAGCCCAGAGTTTGCCCCTTCCTTAAATGACAAATTTCACACTTTTCTGTTTGTGTGCATAAATATATCCATATAGGGTGGTTCTCAGGTATATGTGGAAAGATGTATTTAAAAATATACTGATGATCTGAATTCACCTTCAATTTCACGAGATTAGGCAAATGAAATATTTTTACTGTATTGATGATCGTGTATTTCACAAGTGCATTCTGTAGTCACTGTGTCTGCTTCTCAGGACAGAAAATCTACAGGATTGTAATTGACAAAATACTTAGAAAGCTATGGAACCCTGTTTCTATTTTTATTTCTTTAAGTACTAGGGAGACATTCCTTTTTTTCTCTTTCAGCGATTCCCTGGGACTTTCTTATGAATCTTCTTGAAATTGAAGTATTTGTATTTCTTCTTACATCTATTCAGACACATTTACTTAAAGACTTTAGTATTGTGCAAATTATGTATCATGCTTAGGGTGATGGCCTTAGGTACTGGGGCTATAACCTGGTAGTAGTTTGGTGATGGGATTACCTAATTTATCTCAGTGGACAATATAAAAGCAGCCATCATCATCTGTGCTTGAATTGTGGTCACAGCATGACATTATTCAAGCTATTCCTCCTGAGAAAGAGTGTAGCATACAACATATTTATGAGTTGGAGTCGTTGTTTTTGTAGGGGTTTCGAAGCTTGTTCACACTCAAAACTCCTCTATTACAACAAAATCAAACCCTGGCTGGTCCAGGGCCATCATCGCAGTTGTCGTTCTGTTTGAGCTCATTGTTTGAGCTCCTGGGTCAGTTCGTCTTTATGCCGGTCTTCTTCTCTGCCCTGCCCCTGTGCAGCCAAGCATGGTGTCCTCCTTCAGGGACTGGCCTCTCCCAACCTTATTGGAGCTTAAGCATTAGCCTATGGAATGATTGATACCTTCCTAGTATTGCTTTAATGGTGAGATAATCCATCAAATACAATGACTATAACCATCAATTATATTTGGATATAATTACTAATTTTTAGAAAATAATTTATATCATATTTTCAAATTTATATATTTTCATATCATATCATATTTTCATAATTTATATATATTTTCAAAATATAAGGCACTCAGTAATTTGAGATGTGCTTTGATTAGAATTAATTTGCAGTGATATATTTTTCAATACAAATTCCCCCCCAAAAAAAAAACACGAGAAGTCTTCAAATATCAATGGATAAATGGAATTCAAATGAAATGCATGTCTTTACACAAGCTTTTTCTTTTTTGAAGTCCTCTGCTGGTAATATGTACTGAGAGGCCACATCTGTTGATAAATCTAATATTTCAGGTGGACAGAAACTACAGAATATCAGCTTACTGCTGGCAATATTCCAAAACTGTATTGAGACAGGGAAAGGGAGTGAAGATGGGGATTTCGACAAAACACATGGAGTTTGTGACAATATTTTAGGTCTACATTTCCAAGAACACCTTGCTATTTGTGGTTGAAGGTCCCAGGGATTTCCTGTGGGCCATAAAATAGAATTCACCTACAATGTTCTAATGTCTTCCAAAGCAAACTTTTATCTCAATAAACCAAGAACCTGAATTCCAGTAACATATATTATTGTGCTGTTGTGTAATGCCCACACTTCAGTTTCAAAATCTTATGTAAAAAAAAAATTCTAAAAGACTGAAATATTATTGTCTGGTTTTAGAATTTATTTATTGTGTAATGCAGAAATAACTTTTCATTAAGTGATTTAGGTAATAAATATATAATAAAATGTTGATAACTATAACTTCTTTCTTTTTAATATATCACTTTGTATATCTTTTTGAATAATCTGATTCCACTTCTCAATTAAATTTACTATAAAATTAAGTAGACTACATTCTTCCTTATATTAATATAATAACATATAACACATATGAAGATTCACTACTCAATTGAGTGAGAATTATGCTCATCTGAAGTATTAAATGATTGTGCATGTAAGGTCAGTGTCCTTAGAAAACATTGAGCAGTACAATCATATTCATTAGCTTATTCATATATCTTTCTTTTAAAAATGTAATAAAAAGTAAATTTTTAAAAGAACCATTTGCCAATGCTCATTTGATAAAATGAGCATAGCAAATTTCATTAATAGAGGAACAGAATTGAAATTAAGGCAGGAAAACACGATCATGTACAAGTCATTATTGATTCGTATGAACCACTGTAAAAGCATACAAGCAAATTTGTATGTACATTTATCTTAATTCCACATTAATTCTGTGGAACTTTTTCATGAATAGAAAAAGTAGCCTTTATGTGAAAATATTCTCATACTTATGATCAACATGACTTGTTGGAAATTGAGGGAAAAATGTTTCAAATGTGAAAACAGACTTTCAGGAAATCATTTATGGTTATTTAATGTTATTAAGTCCTTGTAAACATAATACTTCAAAACGATGGGAAACTCATTGTAAATTATGAGGGAAACAAGAAATCGAGTATAACTATCATATCAAGTAGATTCTGATATTGAAAAAATGTTTGCTCAATGTAATGATATCAAAATATTATTCCATTTTCAGATTATTGTTTCAATGAAAAGAAATTACACTTACTTAGATATTTAAATATTTAAGCTCTGAAAGTCTAGAGATCTTATTTCCATAGTGAGGAGATCTCCTACCACAGGACACAGATTCTAGTGAGCTGGAAGTTAAGAATGCCACTTGATTATGTGGAGCTCCTGACACCGCTACATCAATGGGGGGAGGGGGAGCCGCGAGAGCGGGGGGGGTGACGCTATCAGCTGGTGTGATTGATCTAGTTACCCAGGTGAATCAGAGTGAAATTTCATGATGGAGGTAAAGATGGAGGTAAAGGAAGAGGTAAAAGGATGTCCAGAGTGCAAGAGTTCTTTAGAGATTCTCTTATTTCTGCCATGATCTGTGATGTACGTCTATAGAAAACCCTAGGAACTAAATTGTTAAGTGACTAGTCATGAGACGGATGCTTTAATAACCAAGATTTCAGTCACCCTACCAGGCAAAGAACCACAAGTAAGGGAGGTGCTTATTGATGATAAAATGGATATGGAATGCCTGTCAAGAGATAGAACCGATAGTTCTAAATGTCAGTTCCGACCACAAAACCAGTTGTAGAAATAAGTACTTTGTTAAGGGTATTTGGTCCTCATTTTATTATCTGTGTATTATATTTTTTATCGTTTTGGTTTATCGAGAACCTCAACCGTTTGGGCTGGACTCTCCAGAGTAGCAAAACAAGTGACACTTTTATATGTCTAAAGGTGGAAATATTTATATCACACAGAGTTCACACAAATGTAGCCAGTCAAGTTCCATGTGGATGCGTCAAAACTCATTCTGGAGTTTTCTCTGTCTGGAGAAGAGATGGTCCCAGGATCAGCAGGTTAGACAGGAGGCTCTGGCTGTGCAGGTGATTGTTGAGGGGAAGATCATCTCCCTGCTGTCGAGTCCACGGTGCCTCAGGGCTGACCCTATTTGGAGACCTTGGTCTTCAATGTGAAAGGTTTCCAGAGGCTAGCTCTTCAGAGTCGGACTTCTTTTTCATCTGGACAGTCAGTGTTAGGCTCAAAGCTCTGCTGAGATCTGCCTTCCATGAATGACACTGCTCATATTTGAAATGCCAGTGGCCTATCCTCAGCATCATATCAGAAAAGCCCCCACAGTAGGATTCATTAATACAAGAATGGTGCTGATATCCGTGATTTAGTTGACCTCCACTTAAAACTTCTACTGTAAACATTTTTGGCATTTTCACCATATTCGGCTATTATTCCTTTTGCTTCCAGCTTTTCTTTCCCCTTCAAAATCCTTTACATGCTGATCTGTGACTTTACTTTCATCATGATGTACGAGGGGTTCCACCTCAGTATATCAGTTAATGTTCTAAATTTGGCATCCTTGACATCTGGAGGATGTTCCTACTGATCACTTTTATCACATTATCCTGATAAAATGGTTGGTGTATGTTCGTTCACATAACACAACAGTCCTACCCCCTGTCCCTTATAACTTGCTCCCATGAAAAAATATAAAACAAAACAACTAAAACAATCCCATGGGATTTTACATACTCACTGGAGGACATGCTGAGTCAGAAAATATTCATACTGTTCCCAAACTCCTAATTGTTTAATGGCAATAAAGTATGTGTAGACTATATAGCAATGAACTATTTGTGGTTCGCTCGCCTGTTCCCAGGAATACATCCCTAGTGCAGAGGGTGTAAACTTCTGAATTTAAATTATGCCATTTTAATATAATCCCTAATGCTCTAGGAAGGCATTTGAGCTAATCCGAGTTTATGTCACAGATTAAGTAGTGAAGGGCATAAATATTAGGTGCACATAATTAGTAGGGTGGATTATACCAAAAAAGGCATTCATAGAGTGATGACTCTTTTCAAAGTCACAGGTATTCTGAATTGCTTTTTATAGTTCAAAATAGTAATTTAGTAGCTATGACTAACTATACGTTGCTTTTCCTACCTCATCTCCTAATTACAACTTGCAAAAACCAAAACCAAATCCCCCAACACTGTTTACATTAAAAGTAATGATTACCCTGAATATTATGGAATATTATTGTGTAGATGTGAGAAATTTTAATGTATATATTAAAGATATATCCAAAAAACAGTTTGGAAGAGAAAAGCACATCCATTATAATTATATGCATATATGGATATGTATTTCTGTATATATGTGTGTGTGTGTGTGTACAGTGTTCTAGGTTATAATGAATGATGAATGATGAACTAGAACTACATATCATTTAGAGTGCAAAATGCACATATTTACATAAAGAAATGTTTTCTAAACAGGGATTATTTGGGTTTCTTTTCAATATATTAGATTGAGCAATTCAAGCACTATAAAATTAATGCTGTAAGAAATAAACTCCAAAAATGCACTGACCTTGCAATGACCTAAGATGTTCACTTCAAAAATGTTCAATTCAAAACACAACTGTACTTGCTATGTCACAGTATTACTGGTAGCAATTTAAGGTAACTGTCACTTTACACGTAGCCATCAAGTCTGTCGAAATATACATTATTTTTCTATAAAAACCCTGGTATCTTCTTTCAACATATATTTCAAATAGAACTAATACACTGTATAAGCCTTAAAAGCAAGTACATTTCCCTGTTATGCAACTGTGAAAGGAAATTGTAGTCATTAGTTAAAAAGTATAAAATTGGTTATAAGCTACAAGTGACCTTGATATTGATTCAAAAAATATTATTATAACCTGTATGATACCAAAACAACTACTGTTTCACAACCTTACCGGTATAAAGAAGCTATATTCCATGTGAAAAATATTACACACTTGTCAGTTAAAGAAAGTGCTTATTGGCAAAGAATATTTAAGTGGTGGGAATTATAATGGAGGTAGACATGATATTATGGTAAGGCAACTACATATAACTTGAGGCACCTGAATTATTTTAAATGTACTTTAAGCTTCATGAAATTTTGCATAAATAGGTATTTTTAAGAATTAGTCTTACCAGCTCACAATGGTAAGAGTTATAATAGAGACAAGAGAAATAAGCAGTATATTAACATAATTAAAACAATAATGTTTGAAAGATCTTCAATCTAAACTTCTGCTTCCTGCACCCCCAAAGCATGTGGAAATCTGTATAGATTTCCCCACAAAAGAGCTTGTAGATTTTTAAGAAGTTGCTTCTGAGCCTCAGGCAATCTCTGGATCTTTTTTTTCATTCCTAAGATTTCAAATGAGAAAAGTGCCAATTAGTTCCAATTTTGATGATGATATTCATGATGTGGACTCTAATGCAACACAATTTGGCGGGGGGGGGGTTGTGACATGTTTCCTCAGGAAATAGACAAAGACCAATATATTCAGCAGTCTCTAACAGTCTAAATGTGACATTGTCAGCACCAGCACATTTAAATAGAAAGTGAAAAATTCAGTCCTGTTGATGTTCACTTCTGTAATCTCAACCATCCCCTTCAGATCTCTGGAAGCATCACGGGGTCTGAGGCACAGAACATCTGGGTGTGTGGTTGTATCTGGTGATAACAGTTCATGACTCTACTGACCACGTTAAAGAGTTGAAATCATATTTGGAATACTAGGTTCAACTATCATGCCTACATATTAATGAACATAAAATAATGACCAACATTATAGGTGGCTTTACATGCCCTCATAGAAGAGATGATTACCATAGACTTACTGAGAATGTCCACTAATTAGAGAGTGACATGTTCCAAAAATACACAGTCAAGTATTGAATTCTGCACCCCATGAATGATACCTTAATCTAAGTCTACAGAGCACACACACACACAGAACTATGATCAGTGCCTAAATTTTCAAGAGAATTCGATATCAGATAGAGTTTCATAAAAATTCTAGTCTTCTGAAATGAGAATGTCTTTTCCTTATGCGATGTCTTTTAAGACTACAGGATGAGCATCTGCCCAGGAGATCGGAGGGTCATTCATGGTGCACAAAAGAATTGGGTGGGAAAACCACCACAATGATTTTGACTACTCATATGATTCTGTGATTTAGATATTCTATGAATTTAAGAGCTGAAGTACTTTATCCTGATACACTTTCCTTTTATAAGCCACAGATTGATGCACAATGAAGGAATCTATTAAGTTGAACAGTATGAAATTGCCTGATAGGTAGGTCCAAAAATAATAAGTGGCAAATTTAGGCCCACAGTTTTTCTTAAGCATACTTTCTGAAAAAAAAAAAGATTCAAAAGAGAAGTTGTGTTAGTCCGGGTAGACTAGAGGAACAAATTCATATTTGACTTGCTTATGTATACATGGAAATGTTTTATATACAAACGGAATGGAACATTGAGAAAGCATCCCAACCATCCAGTACAATGTCATAAGTCCGATATTAGTTCATATGTCTGATACTAATCTATAATGTCTCCTTTCAACTCACGAAGTCACAGGCCAGTGGGTGCAGAGTCCCTGCGCTGGCAAGGGTCCCCTCATGGTTCCTTGTCTTCCAGGGCTCAGGGTCTATCTACAGCATCCAGTGATGGTGGAAGGAACTCAGTGCTGACAGGGGTCTCCCCATGTCTTCTCCAGCTTCAGAGGTCTGGTTCCATCAGGGTAAGGCTGTGTGGCTTCTCCTCCAGCTCCTGCAGCAGCTTGGACCCTGCCATCTTGTCTGGTCCATAATTCATCGTCTCTGAGACTAACTCCCAACAACTGGAGAAGATAGTTTCTTATCTTCATGAGGGAAATATTGCGAGACTTCCTAGACAAATTAGGAGAAAACTATGCCCACACAGAGGCCTCATTGGCTACTCAATAGCTATCTCTAGATTAACAGGCTACACTCCACCCCTACATCTCAATCATGAAATTAACATAAGTACATAACCACCACAGAAGTCGAGACTAAAAAAATACTAATCTCCACCTTTTAACTATTTGCTCTTTTAGTAGATTTGAAACCAAGATAAAATTTTTGTTTGTTTCTTTAATGATTTAGTGTCTACACAAAAGTAAATTACATAAAACAAATTGTTTGCTACTATTTAAAACCCTGTCTAATCAATTTGGTTTCATGAATTTGGAGAAACAAATCAGTAACATGAAAATAAAATTAGCTCATAACTGTAAAAAAGCTTTGAATGTTGAAGAAAGCTATGAACTTTGAGGAAGGAAGTGAGTCCACCCCAAACCATGATATTTTTTAATCAGCTCATGTGCATGGGGATGTTGGAAGAAGGAAGACTACAGAAAATGAATGCATTGAGTTTGTAGTATTCACATAGAATATTGAAAATACCATGTACTATGAGAACACCAAATAATTCTATCTTGGAAGAAATAGTTACAGTTTAGGGAGGGCAAGACTTTAAAACATGAAGCAATTCTGAGGACAGCACAGGATTGAGCAGTGTTTTTTTTTTTTTTTGTTTTTTTTTTTTGCTGTCTTTGCATTACTGAGTCAGAACTGATGAGTCAGCACCAGACAGCAGTGAACACATAATGCTAAGCATCATGTGCTAGTCTGGATAAGCTAGAGAAGAAATTCATAAACACAGACATTTACATACAAAGGCAATTGAATGTTAAAAATATTGAGGGAGCATCCCCGCCCAGACCAGATCAAGGCCAATATCAGCCCAGATGTCTGATACCAATCTGTAAAGTCCTCTGGAGACTCAGGAAGCACCTGCAATGATGCCCAAAGCAGGAAGATCACAGGCCAGTGTGTCCAAAGTTTCTGGATCCAGTGGTGGTAGAAGCATCTCAGCACTGACAGAGTTCTCCACATGACTCCTCTTGTTCGCAAGGCACAGGCTCCATCAGTGTAGTGCCAAGTGTCTTGGCATCTCTCAGGAAGTGAGGGGAGAGAGAGAGAGAGAGAGAGAGAGAGAGACCGAGAGACTGATAGAGTCTCTCAGAAGAAATACAGAAATCCTCACAATTCTCAGGGGAAGGTCCTGCCCACACAAAAGCCTCATTGGCTATATAATGAATATCAGGCTAGACTTCACCTCCTCACTTATAATCCTCTCAAATTGACAACAGATTATATGATTACCACACAGCCCAAGTGATGTAGTAGGTTGTGCCTGGAGCTGGTAACTGCAAATCAAGCTTTTAAAGACTGTTTTCTGAAATAAGATAGAAATAAGAATCCCTGAATGCATGAGTTCAAAGTCAACAATTGTTTCACAGAAGAAAGTTGAGTCTGTCTTTTCCTATAAAACTTTCAAATCTCAAAACCCAAAGAGTAGTTAAACTTTGACATACTGATGTCAGTATAAGTTGTAGTCGACTTGACAGCATGATGCTATTATAATTTTTTTCTTAAATATTTTATTGATATTCCATTCAGTAATTCAATCATGAAGAATTGTACTATCCTTAACACAATACATCAGAGAACATTTTCTTTATTCTTGTACTAACCCTGATTAGCTACCCATTTCCACTCACCCTCCCTGACTACACCCCTAAGAAACCATTCATTCAGTTACTGTCTCTAGAGATTTATTTGCCAGGGATTTCATAGACAGAAAAAAAGTTTTAAAAAGAAAAACAACAATAGCAAAAGAAAACAGAGGAAAAACCCCAACCAAAAAGAAAGAAGAAAATACTTAAAACAACAAAAAATTAAAAACATCAATATTTTATCATTAAGTTCATGATGAAAGCATTGTTAGAAAATGTAGTTTGTGAAAGGAAAACATATTCAGAATAAGGTGGTTTGTTGTTACTTGTTTGCTTCTGTCTCGCCTGTGGGTTGAGTTCACAGTACTGACCTGGTGGGACCCCAGTGCAGGCACTTCGTTTGCTTGCGGCCCTCTTGAGAAGGGCCTTTGAGGTTTTGATAGAAAGATATGAGTTGAACTCATTCCCAGGGACTCCCCTGCAACTCTTCTCTCAATGCAAGGGTGAAGGCCTGCACTCCATGGGCCACAGCCAGCTAATTTTGATTATGGCTGGAATATTAATGCAAGTCTTTCCTCAAAGACTTTTGATTCCTTTGATGGTGATATTAGCTTGACGGATTACTGATGAGCCTGCCAGACTACACTGGGTAATGTGCAGCCTTCTAAGATGTCTCCATTCAGCAAAACACCTTCTTCCCTCTCTCTCTCTCTCTCTCCATGAGGGCTTGACAGGCCCCACAATCGGATGGTCCCACCCTCTCCTGATTCCATCCATTTTCATAAGGGTGGTGTTTCCCCTGGGAAAGTTTTTACTCATGTAAGTCTTTCTTGGCATCTGCCATTTGAACAATTCTGCAAAAGAAACGTTACATTCATTAAGTAATTTAACTTCTCTATTTTATCCAGTGTACTTATCCATAGATTGGAGATAATACTCAACTTATTTAACTATTGTGAAAATTAAGTGCGATTATCCAATGATTTTATAAAAATAATGTTACAATGCTAGTATTTATGATACTATTATCAAATTGCACAATGCATTCATTAGATTTTAAGCATTTCGGTTTCCTTGCTATGGTTAAAGTATACCATTTACTTAAATTGTCTTCTTAGGCTATGATGACTTTTATTAAAACTATGTGATAAGGCAGCTATTGCATAATACTTTTCACATAGATGTATTTTGCTGCCTTCAGGACTACTGTTTCAATTATTTACTTCCCATGGCTTCTATTTCTTTATTTCTCTTATACTCCATCTGCACTGTTAGTCTGTGAGGGCTTTGTCCCAACTTTATTAATTTCCCTATGAATCTAGCCCCTAGGACACTTAATATATTTTGCTAACAACAACAACAATAAAATTTATTGATTGATATCCATGTGTTATATAAAGTAGTAACTAGACACAGAAATTTAGCTTTAATTCCTGGTGCAAATTATATATTAAGAGTCTCTCTCTCTCTCTTTCTCTCTCTCTCTCTTTCTTTCTCTCAAAAAATTTCTCATGACTAAGAATTGACTCAATGGAATTAGTTTTATTTCTTAGGCAAGCATGAAAAAATAGTATAAGTGTTTTATATTGATTCACCTGAACCTTTTGTAGAAAAATACTGAAGTTAACAGACCTGGGCTTAAGTGGGCTTTTTTTTTTTTCCTTTCATTCTTTTTTTTTTTCTCATCTTTTTCTCTTTCTATTGCTTTCTTCAAATGTAAGTTTTTTTTTATTGGTTAGACTGGTACATGGATGGTTTTCCTAAGAATATGGGTTGGACATGGGAGGGAAGCTCTCAGGGAGAAGGTAATAGGGCCAATGGCCCCTGTAAGTAGAGGGAAAATAAAGAAGTGAGGAGAAGGGTATAATTAGCATATGGTGTCATGGACAGGGGAACAACTAGGGAAGTGGAATCAGCATGTTTTAGAGGGTAGAGATCCTGTGAGTATTAGAGCCACACCAAGTTAGTGGAGAGGAGGAACTAAAGGTGGAAGAAGGGGGAAAGTGATGACAGGGCAGGAAGAGGCCAAAGAATACAGAGGAAAGCTCTAGGATGCAAAAGTATAAATAGGGAGATTAACAGAGTTGTGCACTTATGTAAATACATTAATCCATAACAATAGAGGTAATGACCTATGTACATATATTTATAAGGCAATATGCTGAGGCTGTAGATGGGCCTTGGGGCTAGGCTCATATCTTTCCTCATTACAAGAACAATTTGTTCTAACAAACTGGCAACTGGCATTCTGTCATGTCCCCGTCTTTCCTCCTGCTACCCACCCTCTCACACACATGATGACTGCAGAGAAAATGGGTAAGGAGTTGTGGTGAAGACAGACGATGGTGCCCGGCTATTAAAAAATGTAGTGTTGGGTCTTAATGGCTTCCAGTTAAACAAGTGGCAATCCAACAATGAAACAACAAGCCCACATGGAAGAAGCACACCATCAAGTGAGATCATGCGGCATGATTGAGACCTTGCAATGGGCATCAGAAGATTCACAACAGATGGTAACAAACAAACAAACAAAAATGAATTGGTGAGAATGGAGAGAGGTTGGAGCAGAGACAAAAAGTCCACCTATGGATAATGGAACATCCCCCCACAGAGGGGTCAAAGGAAAGGGATGGGTCATTCAGGGTGCAGTAAAGCACTAAGGGGCCATGCAATATACTTCGGCTCCCCCGAGGCCTCCTCACCCCTGCTACCATGATCCCAGTGCTGCTTCACAAGCTAGACTAGATTGGAGCATGTGCTTGTGTATAGGCAAGAGACAAAACTCACAACACATTGAACCCAGGAACAGGAATTGGAATAGTGATTCCCAAAAGGTAGTGAGAAAGGGCAGGGAAAGAGGGGGTCACCGATCACCATGAATGGCACATAACCACACACCACAATCCAAGGGGAAGAACAACAGAAACCAGAGGGGAAGGGAGACAGTGGGCAATGTCAGATTTGAATATAATTACCACTGGACAAACCTATCAAGGGCCCATGGAGGTTGGTGGGGGGAGGAGGGAGAGAAAAAAAGAGAAGTAGATCCCAAGGACTCAATGGAAAGCAAATGTCTAGAAAAGAATGATGTAATATATGTACTAATATGTCAGATACCATTGATGTATAGGTTGTAAAAAGAGTTGTAAGAGGCCCCAATAAAATGCTTGAGAAAATAAGACAAATATTGAATTTGATATTTAAGATCAATTCTGAATGTGAATGTCCTCTTTATCATGCCATATATATATATATACACATATATATATGTGCCCCTTGCTTGTTATTACTGTAACTTACTCATTGTGCATGCCCTTCATTCTCCCAATTATTTTTCAGTAATAATAACTAATCTGTAAACAAACCTGTGATGTTAAATGACTCAGAAATATATTTAGTTTGTAGGGAATAATGATTATATTTAACCCACATCAGTAAAATGAAGGCAGGGGCATCAACTCTTACAGAGATTAAACAAAGGATTCTAGAGGGAATATATACTTTGCCCAGGCTGATCAAGGTAATGGCTAATAAGTGTTATATTTAACAAGTCCTTTAACAAGGCTCCCTCCCTTCCCCCACCCCTGCACGGTGTAAATTTTAAAAGAAGCTGAACCATACATGTATGGATAGCAGTCAGCTAGAAAAATTTATTTTTTTTTAAATAATGTGACTTCATTATTTGGACGGTTGTGATCACTTGGATTTACCAAACATGAAGGAATGAGAATAGAAAACACCTCCCAATGCTAAACCCAAATGACACTGTCTCCGATTATCTATGGCTTTTATCCTCTCCATTAGTGCAAGTAATCGAGTGTTTGAATTTGAAAGTGCAAGTTTATCTCATTGTTCCATTATGGGTAATAAAAGTGACCTATGTGAGGATATTAGATTAGCGATTTTACTTAGTATTCACCTTATGCTTAGGAGGTGTGAAATTGTTAACTCATTCAAATTAAGTCATTATCCAGTTATGTAACAAATAGACTTGTGCTTATAAAGCTTAACTAAGCAGGTGCAAAGAGAAAGGAACAGCTCTATCAAATGCTTCAGGAGACCCTTTCTACTGCGGTTCTTTATTTTTTACATCTCATTAACAACGATATTAACGATCACATACTGCTCATTTAAGGGGAATTGGAAGAAACTAAATGTACTGCAAAATCCTTTTGAAGATTTTATAGTGAAGAAAGAAGCTATTAGTTCATGTTTTGTTTGTTTGTTGTTTTTGCATTGAACGGAAACGCCATGTCCTTTTGAACCTGCTTGTACTAATAGATGAGGAACACAGACGGGCATTAGCCAGTCATTGAATTAATCAGTTTTCCTTTCTTAAAGGGTAAATATTGAAGGCATTTTGCTGATTTTGTTTTCCTATTAGAAAGCGTGCATCATTAAATTATCTTATCAAAGGTAATAGTGATGAAAAGATTTGTTCTTTCATTGAAGAACAGCAGCAGCACCGTTTCGGATTCTGTCTTCCAACGTCGTCCTCCCCCTGGCTCCCTTTTTTGGGTTGGACATTTTATTTTGCTTCAAGGTTTTACTTTGTTTTGAATTGTTTAGGTGATTCCATTTTCAGAACAAATTCTTTATTATTGTTCAACACACAGTAAAGCCATAAATGTTATTCAGAACTACTTTCTTTTAACTGCAGAACAAGATACATAGAAGCAACGTAATACTGAATGGCTCAGAGACATGGCCAAGTCATACCCATACAGAAATTAATCTGAAAAGTGGTGCACTGAGTAGAAATATTTATAACTCTACATTTTTCTTTGTTGTTGTTTGTTTTTCTGGAATTTAAAACATTGTTGAGAAAAATAAATTACACCAGTAGAGGCTGGCTTCAGACCAAAATACATGAATTGTGGATTTGTAAGAATTAAACTTAAGTACCTGAAATGCGCTTATGATGATGGGACAAAAGCTTGACTAATCCTCATTCACAAAAGCAGAACCCTGCCTGCCAGTCCACTGCATGGCAGAGAAAAGCAAGGAAAGCCATGCAATAGTGAAGATATATAGTCCAGAAGCACCGTTCATTGGACACTCTCAAAGCAACAGATGCAAACAAAATCTAGTGATTTCCAATCCCATAGTCTTAGCATTTATGGAATTGCAGTCATCCTCCTTAACAGTCATCTGCTTCTCCTCATACTAGCGTGTTTCAAACTTAAGTTCAAGGGAGAATACCTGCTCCTTCAATCTGCTACATGCGAGTTTTAAGTAAAGCACAGTTTGCTTGTTAGGGTTTTCACATAAAGCTTTGTGGCTTGGCCTAAGAAGGATGGCGTGCATGTTTAGACAGAGACTAAAACCCCCATGGCTGAAGGCATATCCTAAGTCAACAGGGACTGGATAGAAACTAGCTAAAAGTAACCAATTAGAATAATAGTTCCAGATATGTTCTCCCTTTGGGTTCTACATAAGTAAATGTTGTTAAGCCTCCATGGGAGGTTTCTCTACCTGGTTGACCCAGCATCAGAAGTGTAAACACATCTGTATCTATATCCCCTTATATTGACTTGAATTTCTAGTAAGCTTTGCTTCTTATTCTGGTAGGACTATGTGTTGATTTGGGTTGATCTGAACACAGTGACTTATGGCAGGAACTGAATGGTCTTTCCCTTTTCACCCCACCTTAAGTCCCTAGCTGAGTGAGGCCTCTTCTGTTGAAGAGGGGTGATAATACAGTAGATGAGCAGTAGATAGCTAAAACAATCAGGGCTTTGTCTGAGTTACTCACTGTTCAACTATTTTCATTATGGAAACTTAAGTAAATTTTTAAAACAATAAAATAGAAACTTGTCAAATTACATATGTATGTATATGTGTGTATATATATATATGAATAGGTCACTAAATTATATTGTGATATTTGAGGTTTTCAGTATGTTACAAAAAATCTGTCATATAAACCATGCAAAAATAATTATCCATGGTATAAATAATTCTCATTTTATTGTCTTCTGGTTGTGATTTTTATAAAAATAAGTGAACATAGTATCAAAACACATTTTTTAATACTTTAAATGTCTTGTTTATTAGAAAGCACACATAAGAAGATAAGTTTGGGGACCAGGTTTCTATCATTGGCTTTAGAAAACTTGGGTCTATTGTGAGTTTATTTGAAAAGTGACTAACATATGCAATAACTTACAATTTTTTAGAAATTGTCATTATACATATTTAAAAATACTTTTATTGGGGCTCTTATATCTTTTGCCGCAATTCATGCTTTCATACAGTGTGTCAAGCACATTTTCACATATGCCATCATCATTCTCAAAGCAGTCTCTTCTCACTTCAACCCCTGATATCAGCTCCCCATTTTCCCTCCCCCATCTTCTCTCCCTCATGAGTGCTCATGAAGTTATAGATTATTTTTCCATATCTTATGCCTTTTATATTTTCCATTTGATTGCCTACAGCTGGGAAATAGGTTGCGTTCAAATGCTAGTTCCATTTCTTATTACTAGTATTGCTTAGTCTCTTGATTTTTAAGAAATAGTAAAAGTAATACTGACACATTTATGGTAAGAATTAAATCTGAAAAATCTTATGAAAACCTGAGTTGGTACATAATAAATTCAAGTATTTAGATAGTTTCATAAAAGAATAACAATGTAAATTTTTGTTTGCAATAAACCCATCTTAATTTCCAGAAGCAAGTAGAATATCCTATACATCTCTGGAATTGCCTTACCACATCTTAGAAAGTTTTGTGAAAATTCATTTTATCCAAAGGGAAAGGATCCTTTATTATTGACTGAAATTTTCTGTAACCTGTTTTTTTGCACCTCATGTAAAATATTTTTATTATTCAGCCTAAATTCTTTCTAATGCTTGTCAACTCCAGTAATTCACTCTAATGCTTGTTTATGGCCAGACAAAGTGGTGTAAGAAACATTCTGGAAAGAAGGCAATGTGATTTCAGACCACTGAAGGATAGCAACTCATGCTGGTTCTGCTGGCAGAGGTTAGAGAAGTGACATCACAGCTTCCTTGGGGATCCCCTATCTTTCCTCTCTGTAGGGAGGGGCCCAATGGGAAAAGTCAGTTAACCAAACCAACAGTTTGGATGACAATGAGCAAATGCTTGACTGGAATATTTGTTTTTACAAAACAGTTTGAAAAAATATAGCCTAGAGCTATGCACTTGTAATATTGAGATCCTTAGATCAGGCAGTAGATTCCTCATCAGCTGTCCCAACTATGTTAACATAGACCATAGGGACCATCATAAAATCCTAGGGTGTAAACCCTTCACATTTTATCTACTTTTAAGAAATTTGATAAAAACATACCCATCAAAGTATGAAGGTACTAAGGAAGCATCCTTTGTTATCATGATGCTTCCTGACTAAAAGTTAAAACATGAAGTTGCTTTAATCCTAAACTTTTATTTTTCTCTTGTTTGTTCTCTAGGTGAGTAACTGATGATTAAAATCAATATTCCTGATAAGAAGTATTAGTTTGACTTTTCACTAATGTCCGGTGGGTAAGTACAGAAATGTATTTGGCTTACTAGGGAGATTCCAAACTGACTCATGCCTAATATACATTTATGAACAGTAGCACTCTCATACTGGAGGTGACCATCAAATACTTCACATCATTCGTTAGGCCTATGTGCATTAATTTTTGTTTTTTAACAATATATAACCTAATAAATAAAATAAGACAAAAACCAGTGTGCTTTATATCTGAATGTCAATGAATTACTTTGGTAACAACTGTTGATTGTCAAGTGAGGTTATTTAGTATGGGAGCTTGCTTAGAAAACATAGATGGAGATATGTTTTTGATTGTTTCAACAAATTATCAACAGTGAAAGTTCTATAAGTTTATAAAAAATAGAATAAATATCAAAGTAGATTGAAGAAATAAAGACTGCATTACTAATTTGTGAAAGCTTTTAGCTTTAGTCTTAATAATAACATGGTCCAAATTTTTAAAACCAATTTAATAGTAATAAAGATATAGTATGAAATATACTTAAATAGAGCTTAATGTTTCATGATGAAGGTTTTAATAGGAATTGAATTGATCATTCTATTCTTAAAATTCTATTAGAAAATATTTATATTTAGTGTGTGAGAGGGTCTTTTCTGAATTAGTAAAGCAACTAATTTTGTTTGTCATTTTTTAAAACTTTCTGATTTGGTATAAGATATTAAAATAAATTTAAGTACTAGACATTCCAAATTCTATTTTAAAAGATAAAACAGACCTTAAAATGAAATCCAAATGTCAACAATATCATCTTTATTAAATATTAATTGTGTTCATGATAGTTATGGGTACACATTGATATTTATGAGCAGAAAATCTATTAAAATTAAGGCATAATTCCCTTAACATTTGACGATGATATTAAAATTATAATATTAAATCATATATTTTACAAAATGTATCTCCATAATGTCAATGATAATTCCACTGCAATCACATGATGACATTTCATAAACACTCTATATTATTCTTTATCTACATCTGATTTATTACTATTCCTAAAATTTATATGGATTCTTCTGCCAAATTTAAGTGTAGTGTGGTGATGAATATTTAAAATAAAAGTTTAACTATGGTTTTGTATCTTTTGTGTATATTGTAGTCTAATACCTAAAAGTACATGGAGGGAAAATAAGTCTTTCCCCTTATAATTGCAAAATATGTGCTATTTTCTTGAGAATGTTATGTCTTAAGAGTATCTGCTACTGATGGAACTACGTACTGTTTTTTCAGTTCTTGAAAATTAATAGATTGACAAAAATATGTTAAGTAAGACATCATAATTCAACTTCCTACATTACAGTATTGCTTACTTCAATACTACATTTAGTCATATTATATTTGTTTTCAAAGTGATTAACATGAAACATGAATGAATTATGTGTAGATTTTAATAGTGAATCTATCTCTGAAATTTGAATAGGTTGCTCAAGTAAAAGCATAAGTAGATTATTTCCTCTGGAAACAAGTTATTTCAAAATCCTTTTTATTTCTTCTAAAGCTGGCACATGTAATGAAAGAGGAAGAGCTTACTGAGTAATATGTACACTTTTGCTCTGAATTTTGTCATCATAATTTTATCATGATATGTATTAACAGAAAATGTATAAGATAGATTATATATAAAATATTTGGGGTATATAGAAAAATAAAAGTATTATAATTTATACTCCTTTAATCATTAAATGTGCATGATTTGGATTTGTGTGCTTAATTATAAATGCAGTATATTTTGCCTTCTGTCGAAATTGATAAAAGAACACAACGCAATGTTATTAACGTCCACTCAGAGTGTGTAGCATGAAAAAACAATTCCACTGTGTGAAAAATAAGAGAATGCTAAAGTGCAGACTAGTCAAGATAATGATAGGGCCTTATGGTTGAAAAAATACCCTTCTATATTTTCTATATGACAATGAATCTCCCATCATATATGAGTACAAATATCCTGGGCAAAAATGGCAATGAAGTCTGTGTTTTAAAGAGATCATTTAGGGATAAAATGGAATATTCAGGGGTATCTAAACTCCCCAAACACTTTTCATTCAAACTAAACTATTTTAGAGCCTTAATTCAACAAAATCTCTTGCCCTAGGCTTGATTCTTACTAACAGTCACTCAATGAGTAGGTGATCTCTGACTGGACCCTGCGTTGTTCGGCTCTCACTTTTATGCAAGCTCATATTCCATGGAGCAGAGGGTGTATTTGAACCTTTGACCTTTTGGCTAGCAATTTAACTTACACATCTAAGAAATACAATGGCTTATGAGGTAGACTCTTGAGGTAACAGAACAATTGAGAGTTCTTTATTGCTTAAGGAAAGATAGTGAAATGATGATAATCAGCTTACCTGTCCAGCTGATCAATAATAGGTAATAGAATTTTTGAATTGGTTATATCACTAGATAATATTTTGCATTGAGTATAGATTATTATTTATTAGTGACATTAGGAAGCCCTAAGCTATTTATTAGCTTTTACCATCTATATTTCCAAATATGAAATAAAATCCTCACTGTTTCATATGTATAGATTAATTCAAGATCTTTTTTTTTTCTGTCTAAGGAAAACTACAGGAATCTATTCATCTAGAGCTAGCATACATAACATTTCTTTTAAAATACTCAAACTCCAATATCTCTCACTATAAGTTCATTTTTAATAACATGATAGGAAAGGTATTAATAATTTTAGTGCAACTGCACTGCTGACATCATACCTTAAGTTAACTTTTAATATTCCTTATATAAAATTGGATATTCAGAAGAGTAATTATATAAAACCACCTCAATATTTTCATAAAATAGTGTAACATTTATTTTTCACATTGAGTACTACTTGGGATAATTCATTTATTATTATTATTTTGAGAGGTGAAGTGGTAAAAAAAAAAAAAGCATGCTTTATGATATTGTTGTCCCAGACCACACCATAAGCAAGTCACATAATTCTCTGTTATTTTCTAGTGTATACAAAAGTTATGTTTCCATTTTGCATGGGGCAAGTTGGAACTATGGTGAAAGCCAGCATGTGGCTCAGAAACCTGGAGTGAGCACGTGCGGTGGGAAAGCAGGGCTGGTTTCCTCTGCTCAGCACAGGGTTGCCACAACCCTTCAATTGGTTAAAAAACACAACCAAAAACCAGGAATCTGCGAAGCTTAAAAAAGTGAAGCACATTGAGAAAAGGTCTGCTTGTATGGCCAGGTTCCTGGCACTTTTTAATTTTTTAGACTATAGTCTCTTAAAGGTAGCCTGCAATTTTTAAGAAAAACCATGAAATTCAATTTCAGCATATTGAACAATAAATGCCTGTTCCATGTTCAGGAGGCATATCAACCACATTCTAAAAGGGTCACATATATGTGTATCCTTGATAACAAACTATTCCATAGGTATCTCTTTTGAAATATTGAGCCATTTTGAATGATTAAAGTGAGTAAGGATTTTTTTTGATAATTTTGAAAATGTTTTCTTCAGGCGTTGTGTGAGTTTTAACTTTACTTGACTTCACAGAGTAATATTTATTTTTTTTTTAAGTCATAGAGTCAGAACATACATGAAATCACAAAACAAGCCCTGTGTCGATGAAAATTGCTGTACCAAAAAGCATTCAAACTCTCATGTGTTTAGTTCACTAGTAGTCTTTTAGTTGTAGGTTTAATCACTGTCAATTATAAAGGCAGGAACTTTGCTTTTTTCAGTAGAGTAAAAGCTCAGAAATTATATTTTAAAATGGATGAAAATAGCTCCTGTATTGGCAAATCAAAACATTAATAATTCAAATAAGATTAAAATCAAATTGACACCAAGACATTCATATCAAATGAAATATACCCATTTAGAAAACCAACTCACTGAAAAACAGCTGGTGTGTAGTACCCCAGGTTTTATAATTAAGCATTTAATTAGAAAGACAGTTTCATAAAAACAAAATCACAAATATGATTAAACACTAAAAGTTCCACTTTTCAAAAAATATTTGTGACAAAATATTTATTTTATGTCACACACTTCAAAGGTACCAATTTTTTAGATTTTAAGTAATTGTTTGGTATTTATAATGGATTTATTTAAGGAATAATAACTTCCAGAGTTCTGAATGTGTCTAGTGGGAAACACGAGTCAGTATATTTTCTAGTAATACAAATTTGAGTCATAAGCTTCCTTCAACTCTCTTCAGACTTTCTTATGACTTTACTTGTACTTGATATCACTCAGATATATGCCAGCAGATTAGCAGGTCATTTCTAAGGAAGTGTCATTTATATTAATATGGCCAAATGGTCCTTCTTTAATGCGAAAAGTGCTAATTGCTTGTGAGAAAGTAATAATACTTTGCACTTGTAACATGTTTTATACTCTTTAAAGTGATTTTGTATGCATTATTTCATTTGGTCTTGAAAGAGGTAGCTTGTTCATTAAATAGTCCAGATGGAGTGAGAGAAACAGAGTGTTCAGCCATAGCTAATGTCTATTTGAACCAAGGTGAGTGTGTAGCAGGTAAAAGCCTGCCTCTAATAAAAGAAGGAAAAAAACATCCCCAGGAATAGTCGAGTCAAGTTATCCTGGAATAGACCCTGTGTTTTTCACAGGTCTTTTCTTTTTCATGATTTTCATTCCTCTGGTAAGTTTCTGTCAGTTAAAGAAAAAGGCAACAATTTATTTCAAGAGATCAGATCTCATTGCCCTTATGTTTGCTATTGTTTGACTATTTAGAAGGCAATGCATACATAAAAATCATTGCAGGGGTGATTATTTAAAGAAAACAAGCAAACATTGTTTACCTTTGATGCCCCAACATATTGCAGATATGTGATCACAATAATTGAATAGCTTTAATAATTGACTATTTTAAAAGATCATGCACTATTTTAACATATTGTACCAATTTAGTTTTCTTCGTTGTTAAGAGATATCTCCTTAATTTAAATATGGCTTTCATTTTAAATAGGTATGAAAGTCATTTTATCTATGAAAAGGTTGGGTATATGCCAATCATGCTGGCTATTTTTTCAGTCTCTATTATAACAAACAGTGTGGCAAAAATATCAACAAAAAGCAAGGACTGTGTACTCCACTGAAGGATAATATCTCCCCTGGGTCCTTTTAAATAAGAAGAGGTAAACCTTCAGCCGAAAGCCTCGCACAGTCAAAGTCTTTAAAATATGCTTGATTGAAATTCCTCAGGTTCAACTTGCATAAACTAAAGATACAAATCATTTTATTTATGTATTTTTGAGGATTTCAGATTAAATAACATTAGGCAACAAAATTGTAGCTACATTGTGTTTTAGTTTTTATTGTCCTTGCGAAAGGGAAAAGTATTATGAAAGTATAGTTTCAGAGCAGAAACAGGGATTCTGTTTATAATGATCCCTTAAATGTGTTTTCTCATCATCTTCCATTTCTCATTGTGTTGTACAGTGATAAAGACTATACTTTCAGGGATCATTTCTATAGTTTGTGATGTAAAGTGATAGCAGAAGTGCAGGTCTTGGGATACATGTTTGTTCCTTTTCTGCACATTGTCCTTCCTGAGTGCCTCTTTTTATGGACAGCTAGGAATGTCAGAGGACTCCAAGCTCATTCATTTTATTATTCATAGTCATTGTGTCAGTCTGGCACTCCCACCTTCATCACAATTCTGCTAGCAAGCATTAATATGCTATCGTTTGGAAACTGTAAAGAACATTTTCTTAGGGTTTGGCTATAAAATCTAGACAAATGTCAAAATTTGAGATATGACTAATTCTAGTGACTAGTTCAATTATTTATTTTAATCCACAGAGGAGATGCATCTAAATCTTTACTATTGTCTCTGTTTTGTATAAGACATAAAGTGATTTACAGGAAAGCAGTGTGACGTGCAAGTCATACACTAGCTGCTTCGACAGGCCTATTCCCAGTCAAGAGTCTTGCCAGAAAAACCAGATAATATAATATATACAACCAGGGCAAGCCAGACACAAACAATGAAGTTGCCAAGTGAGCCACCAAGAAAAAACCATTCGGAAGCAGTTGAATTTCTGACAACCATCTGAATGAGATTTCGTGCTAAGGCTTTCTCAGTATCTGCCAGACCTAGGCACATCTAGATGTTTGCAGACTTTTCCTTCTAATACATTTCATTAAAATTTTAGCTTCGTTTTTTTTTGTTTGTTTGTTTGTTTGTTTTGTTTTGCTATTCTGGTGACTTCTTCCACTTTGCTCTACATCAATGTTGAGGGCAACCAAATCCTTTAAGTATGAAGATGACTCTAAAATATGGAATTTCTGATTAAAGAAAATGGCTCATTAACATCCACAGTTGCTAGCCAAAGGGTCTGGCATTGGAGTTCTTGTAGAGGAGCTCCGGAAGAAAGGCCTGGTGATCTCCGGCTAGAAGCAACATTTCCCTGAGAGATCAGTAAGCCTCTGGAAGCAGGAACTGACTGCAGAGAAACTCACTTGATTTTTAAAAACTCGACCATTATGTCAACTGGGTGGAGTAAAAACATCTAAAATACAACAGAGTTGCTCACATAACTTTGTATGCAACCTCTCAATACATTACAAATCCGAAGTTGGAAGTGACCCATTTTTTTACACTTACTTGGCTATTTGGTGTTGTTGATTTTACTTAACAGTAGAATCCTCACTCGACAATATTTTCATACATATGCCACATTTTGCATATGTCTGTGTCTGTGTAAGAGAAAAAAATTGCCACTGGTGCAAAGTGTATGTGTGTGTGTGTGTGTGTGCACATGCACGTGTGTGTGCTTGAGAAAGGAATCACAGATTACTATAGATTTTTATGTCTTACTGATAGCTTATGTTATCCTAGTATTTGTTAGTTATGTAATCAACATAGTCTAATCTCACATTTTCATCTCAGTATACTGACCCGACTTTTTATTATCTGACATTTAACTACACTTTTAAAGGTTTAAGTATAACAAATACGCAATAATGAGGAGTTTATTATTGCAATTTAGGATCATTAGTTCGCTTTTATTTGCAACAAATATTTAGAATTATAATATGCTTCCAAAAAACTGTCTGTATCTGCAATCTAATAATCAAGCACTTGACTTAAATTCTTCTTGACTTTATTATAAATTAGGTCAGTAATTCTGCCTTATGATACAATTTCTAAATTACTTAGGAACTGATCATGCACTTTTTGAATAGTTTATATGAGTTGTTTGTTTGTTCTCTCTAATCTCTTTTGGATAATGTCAGCTTTTGGAATTGTTTGCTGATACTGACTTAAGCCACTTTGTTCCCTTCCTGTACAAGATGATTAATTGAAAATGAATGGAAATGTATTCATAATTAGTCTCAATTCAACAAATTTACCCAGGCATGTATTATACTATAAAACTGTAGTGTATATAGCAAAAAATAACAATTCTATATTGTGTGCAAAACATAAATAAATTTATAATATACATAAATATTTCACTATTATTTTAATTCATTAAAATGTTAAATTTAAATAAATGTGCATACCCTTATAGCATTCTTTAAACATCCATGCTCTTGTTCCAATATTATCGGTAGCTCTATGGTATTTGCAACCATGTACTTTGTGTAGTTTAGCCTATTCAAATCTCAGGAAAAAAACTAAATTATAAAATATTAAAATATTTTGATAATCATTATAATTGTATGATTAAATATTAGCAGGTGAAAATAATGCATTCACATTTCCTAGAGCACAATTGTTTTTGAAATTTAATAGAGCATAAGTTACTGACACCTATACCATTCACATTAATACTGATTAATTTAACAAATATTTATTGATCACATGTGTTTTATCTACCTCCTATGGGCATGTTTTGTGCTAGAACTGTGTTCATATTTTCACTAGCTTCAAATAAAGTTGAGAGAGAGTCTGACATAATATTTAAATTAGAAGTGGGTCAAGGATATAATAGAAGTAATATACAGAAAGTCACTTATAGTTTATAAATTTTTGGAAATATTCATTGAAACTTAGTCCATTGAGCTAAGTCAAATCACCTGAATGGTTCTCTTGCAAGCTGCTATTGATTTGAACCATTGTTGGCTACTGCCCACAGCTGGACAAAAAATTGTTTTTTTTTTTTGATCCACAGTTGTCAGTAGCTGATTTTTCATAATATATATCACTTATATTTTTTTGTCTAGAAACTCCACACAAGCCTGTTTAACCCCCTCACAACAAACCAGCATCCACTGACAGATGATGACTGTGAATGAGGGACATTTTCTGGGCATTAAACTTGGGTCATCTGTAAGGAAGGTGAAAATTCTACACTGAATAACCACTGTTTCCATTGAGTGTATGGTACCAGACATATAATCTGATAATTTATGCACATCCAAAAATAAAATAATTTGACTGTAATCAGATGATAAATCTTAGATGATATGATTCTGCAATAGAAATGTAAGCTCTATTTGTGTGGTATGAGTGTGTAGGTGAGCCAGAGATAGGATGATCATGATGATGTAGAAGTCTAATAATTTATACAAACACTCTTTGTCCTAATTCATTTTAATTTTATGATTGGATTTTTGACATTTAATTGTTTCCTCCCATGGTGATTTATTGCACAATGTCCTAAATGAGTTTTAATTTTTATAATTAGGATAAAAGCTTTTATTCAATTTTTTAAATTTCCAAATTATTTTTATCAGCCTTTTTGTCCTTTACCTACTTCTCAACAAAAGCAATACTGTCACAAATTTAACTGACATGCAGATCCAAATTTTTGCACTGTTCAATGATCTCCTTTTTCAAAAACATTTTCTTTTTCTCTATAGACCATCAAATGACCTATAGGAGATCCTGTGCTTTCCAGAAACAGCTTAAACAATATAAAGGCAGAGGAGCTTTGGTGTCATAAGGTTCCCCATGCTCAACTGCTAGCCCTCGAAAATGACAAAGACCAAAATAGGAAGGGGAAAAATATATATAGTCAAAATGTTTGACTTAAAAGTCCTAGATGGGCAAGTGGTCACGTGGGTCAAAAGAAAATCCATTCAATTATTTTACAAATATTGTTGTCTGATTTCTTTTTACATTTTAAAATACAAATGTTTTCTTAGACTTCTAAACTAAATGTGCAAATATAATCATACTTTAGTGAAGCAATTAATGGACACTATCAGCAGAACTTTGAATTATTATGGATATATCATCTGAAATTTTAATATCTTACATCTCTGGCTCTGTTTCAGAACTTAAATTCCAAGCACTTCATTTCAATAAGACTGGAGGTTATAGTGTGAACTTTAGCTTCATTTTTAGTCTTGATTTAAATTCAGTTTCCATATGGATCCTCTCTGATCAATAACAGACAATACAAAAAGCTTTTCTCTCAGGCTAGTCCACTAAGGGGCATTCTTGACCTCAAAGGACTTCTTTGGTTTTGCTATTAATAGAAATTGGGTTTTTGGGCCTTCTGGCTAGCAGGCTTGCCCCATCATTGAAGAACCACGTGGTGGGAGAGCACCAGAACCAATGCTATAGGTGTGTGTAACCCAAAATTGTGTTGGTTTTCTCATTCCGGTCATCCCTCATGTGACAGGGATAAATCTATCTGAAACTCTCCAGAGTTTTGTGAAGATTTCCATTTTAAAGAATGTTATATAATTAGATGCATGACTGGGAGACCTTTGGACACCATTATGAATTCAGGCAAAGGAGCCTTGGTGGTGTAGATGATGAGAGTTGGGCTGCTACCCTCATGTCAGCATTGTGGGAGAAGATGAGAATACTCTCATGAAGATGTGTCCTCTCACAAACCCACCAAAGCAGGCCCAGTCCACCCTGGGGGGTTGCTATGAGTCAGAACTGCTGCCACGCAGTGAGTTTTGGGATGTCCTCATGGTGATGTGTTCCCTCCATGGCATGGTTTGTTTCTGTCTTTTCCTTTCTCAATTGAAGACTTAACCAAGGCGTCTCTACAAAACTGATAGGTCTGCTGTGAGTCAGATTTGACTCAAGGCAATGGGTTTGGAATCATGGTATTTCAATTTGGAAACTTTCCCTGTCCCTAGAATAGGCCATTGTTTATTATAGAAATGTACAACACTAAACCATTTGTTGAGCTGTCTCATTTACAAGGAAGATAAAGTCTACCATAAAATTAATAAATTTATATTCAATAAACATTGTTGTTATTATTGTTACTGCTTGTGTTCAGTTGATCTGGTTCATAGTAATGGACCATAAAAGAACCGGATGTCACCCTTCTCTCTCTCAATATATATGCAATGTTTCAAGCAATTGTTACAGCAAATAAATCAGTCCATCTCATTGATGGGGTTCTTCTTTTTGCTGACTCTCTACTTTCGCAAATATAATGTGCTTCCCCGTGCCTGGTCACACATCCTGTGTCCAAAGTAAGTGAGATGAAGTCATGCCATCGTTGGATCAGAAAAGAAATAGCTCTCCTTTTTTTTCAAAATGGAATCTATCTTTATTGATTGGTACCATACATGACTCAAATGCTACCCTCCACCAAAAAAAAGGCATCACAGTTGGGGTGGGACGTCCATGTGTAATTCTACTTCTTTTAAGACAAAATTGTTATTCTTCAGGAAGGTCATAGTATATTCAATCAATTTTATCAACGTCATCAGCATCATATTCCAAAGGCATCAAATATCTATCCATTTCCCTTAATCACTCTACAACTTCTGCATGCATATAAGGTGATTAAAATGAAATTACTTAGGTCAGGTGCGCCTTTGTCTTTGAATTTTTATTCTTTTATATTGGCTTTTTGTTCTTTTATATTTTCAAAGTGTATTTTGTAGCAGATTTGATCCACACAAAAGTCATTTAACTTCTTGACTATTGCTTCAATGGGCAGAAGAACTATAGCTTGTTAACATCATAATGAAATTATACTTATAAGATGTCTTAAAATAGTGCTTTATACATTAAAAACTCAGTATTCAGAAAAAATATTGTCTCGCCAATGCAAAGTTCTCTTTTTGTATTGTGTATTTTTTCTTAGAATTATTCATGTATTGCCATCATATAAGAATTGATCCATTTAGTTCCCTCAATCTCCTTGACATACAACCAGTTTTTACAACAAACATAGGAGTAACAAGGATCACTTTGAGGTTGCACCTGACTCCGAATCATAGTATTTTCAGTCACTTCATATGCATGTGAAAGTGGCACATTGAATAGGAATGCCAGAAGAATCAATGCATTTGAATTATGATGAAGAATATTGAAATTACAATAGAATGCCAAAAGAATAATCAAATCTGTTTTGGAAAAAGTACAGCCAGAATGTCCCTTGGGGATAAGTTAAGAATGGGAAGAATTTTATCTCAAATAATTTGAGGATGTTACCAGTGAAGAACAGTCCCTAAAGAAGACATCATGCTTGGTAAAGTAGAGGACCTAGACAAGATGCACTGACACAGTGACTACAAAACCGAACTCAAGTGTAAGCACTATTGTGATGATGACATAGACCCGGTTGGTGTCTTTGGTTTATCAATTTGAATTCACAGGATAGCACCTAACAAAAACAACAATAAAATAAAATTTGGAGAAAGGAAAAATCAAAATCACTCTATTCTGAGAAAATTTGAAACATATTCTTCTGACTATGACTTTAGACTTTTTTTAGTTTGATTTTGTTCTGATTCACTAAACAATGTCCAGTCTTGTGTGTACAAGTCTTAATTAATTCTAGGAACCAATTTGGTTTGATCAAACCAACAAGGAGCACCAATTGTTTTGATATTTTTTTCAGTTAAAACTAGAATTTCATACCTAACCTTTAAAATACCCTTGGCTCAAAATACTTAAATATTTTGCAACAATGAAGAAAAAACAGATGGGCAAGTATCTCTACTAAAACAAGTGAAACGAAATGAAACTTAAATGAACTCAAAAGAAAAATTGTATCATTTAAAGATTATGCCCACTAACATTCAATTATTTGGACTTTAGACCTTACTAGTGGAATATTTATTTTATACTTAACACAGAGATATGCAGCTACACTATGCCCTATCAATGCATATACAATAGTTACATGATTGCACAGAAATGTATGTAAATGTGTGCATACATATTACTATCTTTAAAATCAAACTTATTGTGTGATTTTCATCAGGCTTTTGGAAATCAAGTTAAATTTTCTACTTTCTTGAGCATATGTGCCTGATAAATCCAATAGCTGGGTTCCTTAATGAGCTTCAAACTTCTCTCATATTCTACACTCTTGCCTACCTTAGAAGCTCATGTTTTACCATTCCTGTAAGGTGACAGCAAGTATCTATTTGCAGTACCCTCAACCTCATTTTATCCCTTATTCTTCTGTTGTTTTTTTTTTCACACAATGTTCTTTACCTGCGGTAAAATGTATCTGTCCTTGTTTGAACTGATAAAATTCTATTGTTTTTAACATTCCTATGATATCCTTAAAGTTTGATGCTTTCTTCTCTTCACTGCATAATACTATGGGCTTCTCAAATAGGTCTGAGTTTATTAATCATTTAGTTTAGAGCCTCTCTAGAGGTAGAATGAGGCAAAGATTATCATATAGGCAAACGTTATACAAGAAATAAGTGATTGCTCCAATTAGGTTATTTAAGCAAAATATGACTTAGCCTTCATTCATATGGGTGCAGAGCATGGTGTAAGGAGAACAGAAACACAGTTCAGTGTCATGTTGGTAACAATACATGTCTTTAATTATACATAATTCCACAAAGGACAGTTGGTAGGGTTTGATCAGGGGAAATATAGCAAAGAGGAATTACTGAAACCCAAATGAAGACTGAACATGATAGTGAGACAAGAAGAAAGTAAAATGAAATCATGGAAAGAACTAAGAGTGTAGGACTTTTATAGATGTCTAAATACAGGCATGTACATATGTAAATATATTTATATATGAAGATGGGGAAATAAATCTATGTGCATATATTTATAGGTTTAGTATTAATGTAGCATATGGACATTGGGGCTCAAGTACTCCATCAATGCAAGAACAGTTTGTCCGATTAAACTGGCATTCCATGATGCTCACTCTCCTGATGACCGCTGAAGACAAAGTAGGTGCATAAGCAACTGTAGTGAAGAAACATGATGGTGCCTGGGTAATAAAAAGATATCTATTGTGCTGGGATTTAAAGGCTTGAGGTAAACAGGAGGCCATCTACGTGAGAAGCAACAAAGCTTATGTTGAAGAAGTATATTAGTCTGTGTGATCATGAAGTGTTGGTAGGATCAGATATCAGGCATCAAAGAACAAAAGATTGTATCCTTGTGAATGAGGGGGAATGTGAAGTGCAGACCCAAAGCTCATCTGGAGGCAACTGGACATCCTCTTACAAATGGGTTGCAGGGAGATGAGCCAAGCAGGGTGCCATATAGCACTGATCAACATACAACCTTCCTCTAGTTCTTTAATATTTCCTCTCCCTTACTGCTATTACCCCAATTCTACCTTACAAATTCAGCTAGACAGATAGACCCTTCAGGACCAGTGGTGAGAGGAGCAGTATCAGGAGGGTAAGGGCAAGGTTGGGCAGAAGGTGGAATCAATCACAGTGATCTACATATAATGCCTTTCCTGGGGAACCGGCAACAGAAAAGTGGGTGAAAGGAGACATTGCATAGTGTAAGACATTTAAAAAATAATAATTTATAAATTATCAGGGGTTCATAAGGGAGGAGGCAGGGGAGGGAGGTGGGAAATGAGGAGATTATACCAGGGGCTCAATAGAAAGAAAATGTTTTGAGAATGATAATGGTACCAAAAGTAAAAATGTGCTTGACACAATTAATGAATATATGGATTATGATAAGAGTTGTATGAGCCCCCAAATATAATGATCTTTTTAAAAAGAAAAAAAAAAGATTGAGTAAATTTGAAGAAAAAGGGATAAGGAAAAGAAAATCTCCTGTGGAAACTAAGTAGAAGCTCCCACTAAAAAAGAGTTTAATGTCTAATCAAAAGCAATTCAGTACAAAAGAATTTTAGAATGCTGAAAGCTTTTGATGGTAAAAGCAAGTCTGGCAGTTCTTACCCACCAGGAGCCCCATGGAACAAATCTGAGGCTCCTGTACAAAGTTACAGCCTTTCATAGGGGGTCATTATGAGGCACAATCAACTTGGCAGTGGTTTGTGTTTTGAACCTCTACTAAATGCCATAAAATATCTCAACTCCTCAATGTAAATCACTTTACTCCAGATCGTTTAATTATTGTTGTCTTCACTCTTTCATAAATCTCATTATATTCAAGTTCCTTTAATGCTCAAGTCTAATTTTGATTAACACCCAGGTCTATAGATTAAAAGGCTCATTACCAATATGTTAAAAGCTTAACTGCATATTTAGTATGCACCTTCTGTTTTGTAAATGTGTTCATTATTCCATTGTTTCTCTGACATTAAACTGATAGAAGATGGATTTTGCCACTTGTAATTATATTTGTTTTTTGTGGTTTATGCTTTTACTTGGATTTTTTCCCCAGCTATTTTGTTCTTTAGAAAAATTTGAAAAGATAACTTTTGTGATGACTTATTTAACATTTATCTTAGGAAATGCATTTTATTTAGTCACCTTTTAGCAGTCACTCTTCTGAATATTTCTACCAACAATACCTCATTTTATCTTAACATCTCTATGTGTTAGATCCAATTATGTGATCTCATTTTATGGAGAAGGAAATCCAAGCATGGCAGTTAAGTAACCTGACCAAGGTTACAGAGTCAGACGTTCGCAAAACGGCTGACCTCCATTCTTCTGCAGAGGTAATGCCATCTTTTTGCCTCTCTTAATGCCCGTGTAGTTACAAAATATTCTCGCTAGTAGAAAACTAACTTTTTCTGATACCACTCACTTACTCATTGTCATTGAGTTGATGTAGACTGGGTTAACTCATTGTCTCACTCAAATTTTCTGAAGAGCTACCTGGATTACTTTTGACAATGATTTGGTAATAAAAAAGAAGCTCACATGGAAATATATCCAATCAAACTTGTCATTGGGCATCCTGTCAGTTCCAACTCTCCGTGACTGCATTTCTATAGAGTAAAATGTGAGTTTTCAAAGGTGTGGCCTTCCAAAAGCAAATCACTGAGTCTGGGTTTGAGGTTCTTCTGAGTGAGTTCAAATTGCCAGCCTTTCAGCAAATAATTGAATATTTACCGGGTTATACCTAGACAAGGAGTAAAGAGGTAAATAGAAAAGCAAAAGTATCTCAAATTGTTTATAAATAAATTGCTAATGCATGGCTTCTTAAATAGGACTTAAAATAGTGCTAATTGCTGTGTGGGATAAGAAAGGAATAGCGAACTGCAAAATTGGTGGCTCAAATGTTCCCAGCTGCTGAACTGGAGAAAGAGGAGGCTGTGTGTGCTCCTCTCAAAAACACGATGCAAGCTTGCAATGAGTGAGCTTCATGGTCATGGGTTTGGCTCTTCACTTTATTTTTGGCTCTTCGCTTTAATATGACCTACTGCTGAGTATGTATGACTTCTAATGAAAATGCTTCTAACTGCAAACCTTCATTAGGGTCGATATGAGTAGCAATGAACTCAATGGTTGTTGGTTGAATATGACCTATCAATCCATATTTTGCCAATTCCTTAAGATTTGAAAATAATCCTGACTATTATCTTCAATATCGAGGTGAGGGATTTTCACCGAATTTTCATAAGGGAAAATGGACAGTATGCCCTGTTGGCCACAAGGTGCCTAAAGAGCTATCTTTCAGAGCAAGATTGTGTGTGTGTGTGTGTGTGTGTGTGTGTGTGTGTGGGAGGGGGGAGGGGGAGTTCTTCAGACTGGTAGTCCCTAGGAGCTATTGTCTAAAAGGTGGTCACTTCCATGTTGTCTGTCAGCTGTGCCTGTTTTCCTCTTTTTTTCTCCCTGATAGTTTTTTACTTCCTTTCATTTCAATGCATGAAGGGCATAGGAACTCTGGCAGTGTAGTGGCTTCTATGTTGAGCTGCTACCAGCTAGAGTAGCACTACTAAACCACCACCTGTTGCAGCAGACAAAGATGAGGCTTTCTGATCCCACAAAGACCTACAGCTGCAGAAACCCAAGGAGCACTTGCATCTGGCCTCGTAAAGTTCCTGCTGTAGGTTGGAAGGGAATCATTAGGAGTGAGTGTGGGTTTGGAAGTTTACCTTCCAGGTGATGTGACGGTGCAGCAGACTAAACTTTACATTGCTAACTCTAAGGTGAGAAACTTGAACGTACCAGCTACTTGAAGAAAAACCACAGAGCTGTCTTCCCCTAAAGTCTCAGCAGCCCGTGACGACAGTTTCACTCTGTCTTGCAGTCACAATCCGCTCAATGGCAGTGAGATTGGTGCGCTTTAGAAGTTGGTCTACAGATCTCCAAGATATCATTGGTAGATAAAATGCAAGAATCGCTGGGTTTCTGTGTTGAGACTTAAGGAAGAAATTCAATAACGCTAGTCATTCTTTTCAATGTTAGCTGTCTACTGGGCAGTTTTCTGTGTTGCTTGTAGTTGCGAAGGAGTCACTTCCCATGTGTGGTGACCCTGTGTGTGCAAAGTTGAGCTCCTTCATAGATTGCCAAGGCTGAGTTCTTTTAGGTCAGGTTACCAGGTCTGCTTTTCAGAGGAAGTTTTGAATGGTTTCAGACAGCGATACATTTAGCTAGTAATAAGTATATATAATTGATATTGCATCCTCATATACAAGGGGTGTAGGACTCCAGGCAGTATGGTCAGATATGAGCTGGATTGTTAGCTGCAAGATAAGCATTTCTAAGCCAACAGATACTTTGTGGGTAAATGATGAGGCTTTCTAACTTTGGAAATCCAATGAGGTAGTTCTGCTTTGACTTGTAGGGTCCTAAAGAGACAGAATGGGGAAAAAAAGAATCAGAATGATTCAACCAATTGTTTGGTTGTATATAAACATAAATTTAGAAAACTATTGTTATTAGGGTTCTAGTACATAGGTGCATAGTTCTATTTCCCCAAACATCATGTTTAGATATCTCTGTGAACAGTATATGAATGCTGATAAGTTCTCAAGATACTATACTGGTCTTAGCCTCACAAAAGTGCCTTATGTAAATGAATGAATGAATGAATGAATAAAAGGGCAAGGTCCAATTAAAATAATGGGTGCTAAGTGGATCTGCTGGGTCAGCTAAGTTTCAGCATGAGAAGTCTGCTCAGAAAGTGATTGTAGCAAGATGTTTTCTTGTTTTGATTTGTTTGTGATCCCAAAGGGATAACATTGGTAGATGTTTCTGGAGGGACACAGGATCTCATGAGGAAATTTTGAGAAAATTGAAGATATGATTAGTGAGTGAAAAAACAAGCGAAGTTGTACCTAGTGCTTTTCTGTTTTCTCTTTTCTCCTTTACAACTATGTTCATTATTTAAGAGTAGTAAGGGCTGCCCTAAGAGACTTCATCGGGCAACCTGACTTGATCTACCCTACATTCCTGACTGCCTCCTGAGACCTTTTTGGTCACTCAAAACTAAAATATCATGTAAAAGAAAGCCAATGTGTGTCCCTCCAGGGTGTCACAGCTGTAATACAGTATAAATGGAAGGGGACAGAATTCTTTGGGGAAGGTTAGAAAGATGAAAACTCTTACTTCAGAAGTTTGTGAATGTAGGTAGAGGATATGTCAAAAATGAGGGTTTAACATTTTGTTATCTTTGTTTTATAATTATTTTTGTGATTTGATAGCAATATACTTTTTAACTTACTGCTGTGTACCTTTGCAGAGATGAAAACCAAAATCAAATAAGAGAGGTGGTATTTTACAAATGTGTAATCGATAAAAAGTTTTAGATTAGAATTTGGAGGAATTGGCTGCCTAAATCAAGAATGACTTCTTGTATTTCAAATATATCTCTCCTTGTCTTATATCACCCCTGCCAAAAATGGTTATTAGAAAGAAAGAAAAGCCATGGACATGTATAAAGAACAGAAAATGGAAGGAAAAGAAAGATTCTTCCTCCTCTCTCTATAAGTCTTACATTTCTGCAAGGTTGCCACGAGCACAGTTCATCTGAGCGACCCAAGGCATGTGCAGAAGTGATTATTCAGGACCTTTAGAGACGGAGTCTTTCTCCCGGTTGATCTGAGTTTTATGCACACTGAAAAACTCTCTTTGCAACATTAAGGGAAAGTTCTGGCAAAGAGTAATACATTGTAAATGACCATTTCTGGTAATTAATGCCCAAGCAAATGCCAGTTTCTCCCACATTTTTGTTCTTAAATGTATCTTCTGACATCTTGTCCTTTCTTCTCAAAAGCCTCCTGACTGACTGCCAAAGAGAGGCTGGTTCAGACCTGGCCTTTTCCCCCCGTGTACTCTTCTGCTCCACAGAGAGAGACAATACTCACAAAAGGAAGAGGGGGTAAAAGAAATCTTCACACAGCCATACAATGTGCATATTTGGTGATTTTCTAAGCTGCCAGGTTCCTCCAACAAAAGCAAAGAAGGAAGTCAAGATGCTATCTAATCCATGAAAAGTAAAAAAGGTGCCCCATCAGTTATGATCAGAAAGAGCATAGAAGATAGCGCTTCCCCAGGCCCCTCTCCTCTGCACAAGTGAAGCCCCCTCTCCTCTGCACAAGTACTTGATTTATTTTGCTTAAAACTTCATACGTTCGACTCTATCATCTGTGGGTTTTCATTCTGCTCTTTTGTTTTAAAAGATTATGTTCTAGGTAAAGCCAAACAGCAGTTAAAAGAAGTATGAAAGACATTTATATGTATGCGAACAAAACATGTTCTCTCGACTTTATTATTTTTTTGTTTTTCTCCTTCATATAAGAAACACAGAGAGACATGGAATGCAGCTCCAAAGTGAAAGCAGTGACGTGTGGAACTGCCTGCCCCGTCAAATTGATGGATGTTGAATGAGATGATGGAAACTTTCTATTCAGTCAGGACTGGAATAAAGAAACCATTTCTAGTCATTCATCAGCATTGATTGCCTTAGTGCTTGCAGCCCAGATCAGAACTTAGCCTTTACAAAAGGAGACTAAAACAACGGCCACGATGCACTTAAGGAAGTGGATGTGGTGTCTGCTTATTATTTAGTACAAGGCAATCCTAACACGTGGCAACAAAAGTTGCTAAGTCAGGAGCATGCAGCATTGTAGGCCTGCTGGTAGACATTTCTTTAGAATTCCACGTCTGCAAATTATGAGTACTTTCCCCTGCTAACTGGGGATATCAAAGTGAATTTGTTTGAAAATGAGAGTATTTGTTTCTGTCCTAAACATTTATGATCATCATACTGTTAAAAATTGTTTAATTTTCAGAAATAGTTTAATGATAAATCACCACACTAAAATGCAATTTAGTGAACATGTGTGAGACTGCCTACTGTAATTTATTTTCTCTAAAGGCGGTACTGAAAAATATGTAAATGATACCTTAAGTAGTTTTCAGTTTTATTTTCTTTAAACATTTACAGACTGTGTATGCCACCAAGCATGCACACGCATTCTGTGAAATGACTGAGAAATGTAGTGTATGCATTTATTTTGGGGGCCATTTATGCTAAGTAAGATGAAGTGGAGAGCTGAAACAATTATCCAAATCACTCAAACCAAAGGAGCTCTCTGGCCCCAATCATTTAGAAACAGAATTTCAAATCAAAGTCTTCTGTGGCTTGAATGGTATGGACACTTGTCTCAGTACTCTATTATCGCTGACTGTGGATTTCCAATTTGATTAAGAGGCTAACGTAAGATGGAAAAAAATAAATAGCATACAATTGAATTTTGAGAAGTTGGCTCATTCCAAAAGCATGGTGCAAGGGTTTCCTAGTGAAGACACAAAGCTAAAGAGGTTAGTCCCCTTTTGAAAATGATTGAGCCCTTATAATCACTTGACTATGACTCAAAAGAAGGAAGTAGAGAATCCTTCCTCAACTACTTTGAATCTTCAGAGGCTATTTTGGTCTCTGGAAATTTTAAATATCTCCTTTACAAAATTGAAAATGCTTCTCAATTCAACAGAACACAAGCCACCATCTAATCCTAGCCATGTGAAAAATGGTAATTAAAATTTCTCAATAAAATTATATACTGAGGCTTTAAAAATTATGGAAAAATCCATTATCTTTCGATTCCATTTTTTCCTAATAAATTCACGACTGTGGCTTTTTGTATATACCACATTATGTGTATATTTATGTGTATAACCGTGCTATTTTGACTTGTTATTTGTATATAATCATCAAATAAAAGCTAAAATATTCAAGCAATCACGTTGATTATTAAAGCAAACACAGCTTAAGAACACAGCTTATGCCAAACATGTTTCTCTTTTTATATGATCTAGGTATTTTGAAAATATTAGGAAAATATGTGGATTCATTTCATGAAAATAATTCAAAATAAAATACCCAATCCTTTTGCTTAGTATAAGAAATATATTTTAGGAAGGAAAATGGATCAACCTTAATTTACTTAAATATGTTTCTGAGGTGTTGATAGCTCCTATGCATTTAAAAGTAATTGTAAGGTAAAATGAAACAGTTGGAATATCTAGTAAGCAAAGTTGTGGGTAGAGGTATAAACATAGCTGTGCACTTATGCAAACATATTGATTCCTAAAAATAGAGACATTGTCCTAGGTACATATATTTATATGACAATACATTGAGGAAGTGGATTGACTTTGGATCTCTGCTCAAGCCCTCCCTCTACAAGAGAACACTTTGTGGTGAAAAACCTGTCATTCTCTGATGTTCACTTTCCCTGATACAACTGTTGCAGACAAAATGGATAAGCAAATGTGGTCAAGAAAGCTGATGGTGCCCAGCTATCATATGATATAGAGTCTGTAGTCTTAGAGGCTGGAAGTTAAACAAGCAACCATCTAGCTGGGAAGCAAGAAGGCCACACAGTGGAAGCACACCAGTCCATGCAATCAAGACATGATGACAGAATCAGGTAGCAGGCACTAGAGGACCCCAAACAAACAAAGCAGCAAACAAAAAAGCGTATTTTTGAGAATAAGTGGGGGATGGAGCAGAGACCCCAAACCCATCTGTAGACATCGACTCACGGAAGGTTTACAAGGAAGGGATTCATCAACCAGGGAGCAGTATAGCACTGATCAAATGCAAAATCATCCTCTGATTCTTTGAGTCTTTCTCACTCCCTGCTAACATGACCCCAGACCTGCCTTTCTGTGTGGCTAGACAGCATTTACACTGATACAGATAAGAACTCACGACACCTGGAATTCAGGTCAGATAAACCCCTCAAAATGGGAATAGCAATACCAGGAGGGTGGGAAGAAGGTAAAGGGTGGATGGGAGGAAGGGGGAACCAATGGCAAGGATATATGCAAAGCCCCCTGCCCAGGGAGATGAAAAACAGAAATGTGGTGGAAGAGTCACAGTAGTCGGTATAAGACATGGACGCAATAATAATTTATAAGTCATCAACTCATGGGTGTGAGTGAGTGAAGGGAGGAAAAAAAATAAGTGCTGATACCCAGGGCTCATATAGAAAGTAAATGCTTAGAAAAGGATGATGGCAACATATGTACAAATATTCTTGAAACAATTGCTGTATGGATTTGTATAAGAATTGGAAGAGCCCCCAATAAAATGATTTTTAAAAATTCATAGCTGATTGTGGTGTCAGGCTTGCTGAGGCACAGCAACACATAGGGACTCAAACGCAGTGTACTTCTTGGCAGAATTTCTTCGTGTTTTCAATACTAGACTGGAGTGATTCCATTTTGCACTACTACTATAAAGCACACTTGGAAAAACAAAGCACATATTAAGTATAATGTGTTTAGAACTCTCCCCCATCCTTCTAGTCAAGCAAATACGTGAATAGTAATAAATAAACTCAAAAAACTTCACTGTTATTGAGTTGACTTGGACTCATTCTGACCTTATGGGAGAGGGTAGATGTGCCCTTCTGAGTTTCAAAAAGAGTAATTTTTGAGGGAGTAGAATAGCCTTATTTTTTTTCCTGAGGCTGCTACTGGTTTTGAACAATAGCCCTTGGGGTTGGTGGCTCAATGTGGAGACACTACACCACCTGGGCTACTGGGAATAACAGATATGACGTCAGTATATAAGTGAACCATGCAGAAAATCTAGCTTTTTCAGCCATTTTTACTAAGCCATTCTTTGATAAACAAGTACAGCATGAATGTAGATCATAGTTCTTCTATATCTTTTTTGGGGAGGCTGGTGCAACTCTTATCACAATACACCCATCCATTGTGTCAAGTACATTTGTACATTTGTTGTCACCAACATTCTCAAAACATTTCTTCTACTTGAGAACTTGGAATCAGCTCTGTGTTCCCTTCCCACCTTCCTCTCCCCTCCTTTATGAATCCTTGATAATTTATAAATTATTATTATCTTGTCATGCCTTACAGTATTCGACCTCTCCCTTCACTTTTCTGCTTTATGTCCCCCAGGGAGGAGGTTATATATAGATCCATGTATTCAGTTCCCCCCTTCTACCCCATCTTTCCTCCTCCCTCCTGTTTTCCCCACTCTCACCTCTGGTCCTAAAGTGTTCATCTGTCTTGGATTCCATGTGTTTCCAGTTCTTATCCGTACCAGTGTACACCTTCTGGTCCAGCCAGATTTGTAAGGTAGAATAGGGATTATGATATTGGGATGGGGGCAAAGGAAGCATTTTGATGATTATGGAGAAATAGATATGTGTGCACAATTTATAGGTTTAGTATTAAGGTAGCAGATGGACAATGGGACTATACTCAAGTACTCCCTGAATGCAAGAACAATTAGTTTTATTAACTCTGGAACTTTCCTATACCATCGCTGAAGACAAATGGGTGCATAAGAAAATGTGGTGACAAAAGTTGATGGTGCCCAAGTATCAAAAGATATAGTGTTTGTGGTCTTAAAGACTTGCAGTTAAACAAGGGGAAATCTAGTGCAGAATCAACAAGCTCCATATAGAAGAAGAATGACAGCCTGTGTGATCACCAGGTGTTGAAGGGATCAGGCATCAGAGAATAAAAAAATCATGTGATTATGAACGAGGGAGAGTGCAGATTGGGAATTCAAGGCCCATCTGTAGGCAACTGTACAAAAAGGTCTCAGGGAGGAGAGACCAATAAGTATGCAATGTAGCAATGAAGAAACATAGCTCTAAAATTTACTCAGTGGGGTTTCCAGTAAGTCCTCAGAATGCTAGGAAGTTATTATTTATCGATATAATTCCATTTTGAATAAAACTGGAAAAATAGTCCTGATCCTCTTTCCCATTTTTGGAAAAAAGATATCTGATTTAGTTTTCTGTTTATTTTCATTTTCTAACATTCCTTTCTGTTTTCCTTCTCAATAGATCTTGGAGGTCAATATTAAACATCATTTCAATATAAATGATGCCCATTTACTATTAAACTTAGGAACCCTGGTGACGTATTTGAACTGTGATAGGAAACGGCATGATAGTTCTGGTAAATGTAGACCATTTTTTGTGAATCACAATTTTAGTCACTCTGCTATCTTTATTCCCCATTAATAATTTCCCTATAAAATATTTCCTATGGTATTCTTTTATTTTTCTATAAGATATAAATGATTTTTCATGAGTGCTCACATGACACTATCTGTTTTATTTGCTGTATATCTGTTAATCTCCAAAATAATCCTGAGATAGTAATTGAATTCTCATTTTGAAGAAAATATTTGACATTTAAAATGAATATATTTCAGCGGAGCCTACAGATATTGGTGGCAATTTAAGTCCACTTGCACATTTTTTACCCTTCAGCTTCGTTTTCTAATATAAAAATAACTTTTAGAAAATGATGAAATGTTTGTTTCTCCTCAGTACTATCTTTGACCTCTGATTGTACAAGGACTAAGCTAAGAAATCTGTCTCCCATTCAGACATGTCCAAACGTTTTCATATGCTCTACCTTGTCTCTTTGTTTGGAATCATTCTGTGGTACAATGAATTCCTGAAAATGTTGGGAACAAAATATCTGTTCTTATATAATTGGAGTCTATGCTTATATTTGCTTTTGGAGTTGTAGTATGGGACCATATTCATTTGAATAAACTGAAACTGCATAATTGAACACTATCTCCAAAATACTTTAACTGAGATGAGCAATTTTTATATTTCAACCCATTTTTCAGAGTTATGATTTTGTTTTATTGCACATATTTCTATCATTTTCAGTAGCTCCTGAATCTTAATTCTAAGATCTCTCTGAAAGCCTAGACTGCTAATGATGATGTTATTTCTGACATCAGTCAATTCACTGATGACTTTGGTTCTAAAGATAACAGAACCAATGGCACTTCACACCAAATTAATATGGAGTCTTTCTTTAAAGACATTTGTATATTCAATGTGTCTTAATGTATCCTATTTTCTTGCAGATTCCATGATAGTTATAAGATGTCATTTGATATGGGACATATAATAATTCTAGAGTATATATATATATTTATACATAGATTAAATTCATCTTCAAAAGTACCTAGCTAGTACTATGTGCTTTCAATCATAAAATAAATTAAAAAGTGGAAAATAAAGCTCACTATACTAATGGAGCATTATATCAACAAATATAGTTAATAACTAAAATATAGTTAGTATTATAGTTATTTGAATATTGTTATTCAATGATATAGAACTGGAATGCAACATCTAGATTTCCAGGAAAGTTTGTAATCATAATTTTGACCCATTTGATTATCCCAAATCAACTGAGTTTAATAGATGCTGCAAAAACATTTTAACCGTGCATTTGAGGATAAAATGAAGGTATGCATATATTTTATTTATCACTTAATAAGCCCTTCATAGCCATACCCAACTCAGACTCACTGCCATCGAGTCAAGACTACTATGAATATAAAATATTATTTCAGAAGATTGTAGCTCTGCTTCTTTCCTCAGACTTATAGATAGCTGACTCCATGATCTATGCATGAAAACCACATGTGCAGATGTACACAGACATGGATACCCATGAAACCCCGTACTAATTGTGATGCTTTGAACTCCTGTAAGAACTCCTGTAAGTTATTCTCTGGGAGTTCACATGGAAGTTCTACCCCTTCCTGGATGGTCATTATGGCAATGAGTTTGGTTTGGTTGAAGAAGATGATTTAGGCAGTTCTAATTTGTGCCCTGCAGTAACTCTGTTTGTCAAGGGAAGATTTTGAGGTGATGCCCCTGAAATAAGTTTGAAAGAGATATGCTTTTGAAAATCTGTAGTATTATCTTACAGATACAAGAGCTATAAATCACTTAATAGCATGGGATACAGACAGTTGTAGTAAGATAACTAAGATATGATGAGCTCCATGTGCTTATAGTTTTTAAATATAATTTAAAACTTAAGTTCATTATAATTTAATTTTTATTGATAGGAGCGTTAAGCAACTTGCTAGGCAAATTATTGACATAATGATAATTGACCCTCACTAGACTAGTATAAGCAATGCTCAGTCTGTCACCAGATTTTTATGTACCTTGATTTACCTCCATGTTTCCAGGTACTTATTCACTTAACCATTCTCAGCCATGGGCATTTTCATGAGTATCGATTCTATAGCTTATCTGTAGTCCCTCAATCAGCATTCAGATGGTGAGAAATACTTGCTAGTACTATTTCTTTGGCTCCTGTGCTCACTTCAGCAGCACATGTACCATTTCCTTGGTTCCCATCCTAAGAAACTGACTCCTATCAACCCACATTATAAAAAGAAATCCCAGGAGACTGATTTTATATATGGCATAGTATGATGACAGTGACAGAATTAAGATTTTATTGTAATTTTTCAAAGTATTGCATTAGATGATTGTTTGAAAACATTTCAATTTATCTGCATGAACTACAACTCTGTAATTGTAAATACTCTATCAAGTTTTCCATATGGGTAACATTTAGATTTTTTGCCTAAAAAGACATTTAAACTATAATGCCAGAAAAGAAGATTCCAAATTATAGTGTATTATGTAGAGCACTTTGAAACTTTAAATAGGAAGAATAATTCCTATTCATAGCTTTCAGTTTTGCCAAACAACTTTCTTTGTATCATATAATAAATATATGTTTTGCCAACCTCCTTTCTCTGCCCTCCAGTATTAAGTCTGAAGAGACTTTATTATTCATTCACATGTTCGAAAGTAGCTGTTTCTACCTTAATAGAGCCAAAATTGTCAACTTTTCAAACAGTAACTTGTTTTCTATGCCCTAAGGTTTGAAAGAAAATAGTCTCATAATGGAAAATAGTAAGCTGACTTTCTGAATGCATAAATGGCTCGATTCTTTATCAGGCTATGCTATGCTACCTGTTTGGAAGAAGTGAGACAGTCTAACAATAGGGACTGGGGTCTGTGGATAAATATGCCATATATAACAATATTTATTATGGGAAATAGCTATTTCCCATTGGGTTTTTGTAGTTTGAAATGGAGTGCTTCAAACATGGAGAGAGTACTCTCCTTTGAAATTATTTTAAATTGGAGTGGTGGGGAGTAAGTTAATTTCAATGGGATAGAGGAAGATAAAATCATAACTAAGAACCCAACTTTGACCCCAATATGTGATTTATAGTGTGGGTAATAGACCCATTCAGTGTAAAAGAGGTGTATGGCAGGTAAATGCATTTACTTTTAATTTTAGAGTCTTAATAGTTAATCACATTAAGCAACCTTAATCAGAATTGATATTTGGCATTAAAAACTCAATTAAATTCATACATTTTTCAGTTATTCATCTTTGTCAGTTAAAGAGGAGGAAAAATTAAGAATCCTTTATATAAAGCTTCTAGCTATGCAGCGTCATCATATGAAGTTTTAACTGCCTCAATATATATCTTAAAATCATTTTTATACAGTATAAAAATAAGAACAGATAGTTCATATTGAACTCTGCTTAATGATCTATTTGCATGGCATTCCTTTGGGTAATCATCAATTTTATTGCTTGATATTGTAGAAGTGCTGAATTATATTTGAAGGGGAAGTAGAGGGGAGAACCAACTTTGGATCAATGACTTGACATTGCTAGCCAACTTAAAGCACTGAAACATTTAAAAATCTGACTGAAAGATCTTCACTCAAAATCAACAGGAAAACTTTAATTACATAGAAACATCTAAGAGTGAAGTATCAAAGGTCTCCGCATCAACTAAGGCATGAGTATTTGCGATTATAATGTAGCTGATGGTAAAATAAGAGTAGTAATGTTTAAAGGTATACATAACTAATTTAAAAAAATATTTTGAACAAATAATATATCCTTCCATTCAAACTTCTGAACTTGGTGAGGTGAAATATTAACAATTATAAAGTAGTTTTATACAAGGGTACATTTAATTATATAGTAGGTGTCAGTGTTTATTCAACTCTCTTAAAGTGACTCAGGAGAAATTTGAGGTAGAATATGAAGCCTGGACCCAGGGTAGGGGACAGTAAGAGAGAGCAAACCACTCCATGACAAAGAGCGGACCCTCCAGGAGAACTGCCCCATTGGATATCCAAGACTAGCATTTATGGAAGATCAAACTTCCTCTGGCCAGAAGCTGGTGGATTCCAACTGCTGACTATGGTTAGCAATCCAACATGTCAGCAAGGTGTCTCCAGGACTCTTGAAAAACATGATGGATGTGAAGGGTGTCTCTTCTTGCATCTACTCTTGACTCTTTGCTGTTATGCAAATATTCAACAGATGATTTTATTTATTTCTAAGTAAATACATATTCATTGTGTTTGCTTTTCTGTGTTAAAGTGTTGCTTTCCATCTTTCCAGGATTTAGTTTCTCTTGTTTCCACATTTTAAGATGTCATTATCTAGTAGATGTCTCGCTTCACATCTATAATTACAATGTATAACTTCTTTGGGGAGTTGGAGGGAGAGCGATATCCTTATTGTCTATAATGCAGCATTATTAATTAATCCTATTAAATATCCCTGTAGAGAGACATTATGGTTGGTAAACTAGAGGCATGAGAAAAAGGCCTGGCTCCAGAATATCATGTGGCGCATAGTCATTTCAAAAAGACTCACTGCCTTCGAATGAAAGTTGACTCCTAGTGAGTGACTTTATCGGTCAAGACAGAGCGGCCTTGCGTGTTCCCAAGACTGACTCAAAATGTAAGGAGGAAGATCCACTCCTTGCCTTGCTCTGTGGACTGGCTGCTGAGTTTGAACTTCTGACTTTGAAGTTGGCATCCCAGCTCATATCCACTCTGATCACCTACAGTTTTTTAGGAGTTGGCAGGAAGATAGTAATAGTAATTGAATCAATGTAAATACAGAACAAAGAAGCAATGATGTATAGCCATATTAAAAACTGAGGTACCCTGTATAGACAGCATTATAAAGTATTAGTTATAGTTATAAAATCAAACCACTCCGATCGCCATCAAATTAATTCTTACTCAGCATGACCCTATATCATGTTTCCAAAGGTGGAGACCTTGATATGACCTATAAGCCTCACCTTTCTCCTCAGAACAGCCTGTGCTTAGCAATTCAGTTCTTAGTGGATAGGGCCAGCAGGGCTGTCATTATAAACAAACAAATAAACAGAGAAACACACAAACAAAATACCTCCCTACCATCGAATCAATTCTACCCCTCAATGATCACTTGGACAGAGAAGAACTGTTCCTGTGGGTGTCTGAGTACTTCCTGAGAGTAGAAAATCTCAGTCTCTGAATTTCACTCACTCATCTGTAAACTATTTATTTAAGGAGAATGATAGAATTCTTATAATGTAGTAGCTGCCGTTCAATGCTCTGACTGCATAGAACCTCATGACTAGTAAAGGGAAATTGGCTTCATATAATTTTACAAATTCATCAACTCACAGATGTGATCAGTATATTTAATCAAGAGATCAATATTAATCTGGTATATTGGAAGATTTCCCTGCTGAAGTGACAAGAGTATTAGCACCTGAAAATATCAATAGGGTATAGAAGACAGAAGGAAAAAAAAAAAACTCTGCTTAAGCCTGTGGCATATCAGAATATTTTAGTGCCTTGAATCCATATCCATAAATTTATCTAGCTATTTAATTTCAGATTACTTTTTATTTGAATTATTTTGAATAAGTCTTGGATATAACATTTTCTTATTAAAAATGTTCAACCAATTTGAGTATTAATACTATAAAACAAAAATATTCTAAACATCTTAAAAATCATAATTCCTGAGCATCAGAGGGGAAATAAATGATTCCCCATTAATATGTTTCATTAGTGACAAAATTTTCTCTCTCCTAAAGTCGATGCTTATTTTTGCAAAACAAGGCAAAACACATTTATAGTGCATCTATAGATGTATAATATATATATATATTTAATCTACATACTTAGTTATACAAAATTTGAAACAACTATTTGAATACAATATTAATAATTATAAACTAGAAACTTTTTGTAAACTTTCCAGTATCTTTGCTTTGCCTCTTGAATTTCTTGACAGTATAAAATATATTTAAATTAAGAACAGTTACTATCTAAGATAAATGTGGTGCTGATTGTTCAACTCCCCTGGATGTGATCAGATGATTAAAGTGTTCAGTTGTAATATATATCAACTGTGTGTCAATAAAAATGTTGGAGAAAAGTTAAATTAAAAAATAGAACTGTGTACTATGAAGGATGAATCATTTTCAACTAAATGGACTGTACAAATATGAAATAATACATATTTATATTATTAATATGTATAATATCCATATCATGTATGATATACATAATATGTGTATTACACATGCATGTATGTATATATAATGCATGCACATTACATACAATATACATAGTGTATGTGTATATTATTAACATGTAAAATATACTTATTATCTAAATGTTCTGAAATATGCTTAATCTAAAAGTCTTTCTTGAAATCCTCTTTAAAGAAATGACTAATCTGTCAGAGTTAAGAGGCCATCATTCATACAAAGATGAATACTTCATTTTATGATTTCTGTTTTGAGAAATAGAAAATAAAGAGCTCAACCAAAACCAAAACACGAAGGAGGAGTTCAACATGGAAAAAAGAGAGTGAACTGTTCATTTCTTTTCAATGAGCAACTAAGGAATATCTAGGTATATCTTCATGAGAATGTCTAGAACAAATTCAAAACCAAGTAAAATTTAACAAACATCAAAAATATATAAATAAAGAATGATTTGATTACTTATCTTCAAGAGTCCCTCCACTCCAATAAGATGATCTGGAGAATAGCTACTTTCACAAATATCAGTGCAATTTGTCATTTAAGCTGAAACTATCATTCAAAATAATAATCATTTATTATCTCAAAGAAGTAAACAAGATAAAAAATAGATACCATGCATAATATGTATATAGATAGCCAATCCATTTATCTCTACATAGCCATGCCATGTACATAGACATAATGCCCTGTGAGACAGTTCTGTTTGCTCGCATGAAATCCCTAGGACTGGGGATTGACTCCCTGACACCCAGAGCAGCAAATCCACACCAAGGTAAATTACACATTCTATTGCTTTCAGATATTGAGCAATGAATTCCACAATAGGAGTATTTACCTATGTATGGTGATTTAAGCGAAAGAGTGTTTAAACTGATAGAGAAATTCTGGCTTACTACCATAAGGACTCCTGGTTAATTTTAGAAAGAGGCAATCCGTGTTCGATAGTGAATTCAGCATTCCCATTTCTTTGGTCCCTGGTGCCAGGTATCATTCCACTTGCACCCTGGGACTTTCCTCTTAGGATTACTATGTTCTATGTGACTGAGAGACAATAAAAAGACATATGGCCCCAACAATCCACAATCTCACTTTCTTTTTCTATTGAGGCCAAAGCAATGCAAACCATCTGTTTCAAGTAAAAGTGAATGTTTTTAATTTCCTTCTTTTTCATACTTCATCTGTTTATATCTCTGTCTTTTGAATTTTATCTTTGTTTTCACTTCTCAAATTGTCTTAAAAATCACACTATACTGCATTATTTCATGACAACATTCAATTGTGTTGTGACCAATAGTATATTGTATGGAGAAAATAATGATTCTTCAGAAATAAGTCACATGTTCTGAGGGAAAAAAAAACATCATTATCATCTATACACACTCTTTTAAAAAGTACTATATAGCATGGGTTAACCTATTGTGCTTTGTTACAAATTTGAGTTTGCTTCTCAAATTACCTTATCAATTTTATTCTTAAATGTTTCATGGAGTTTATGATCTGAGATAAAATGTTTTCAGCCCTTGATTAGAATATATTGACATTCATCACTAAATAGCTTGTACAATGGGGTAGTTTAGATAATTTCCAGAATATTTGTCTTATAGTGAGATTCAATAAAATGATATTCGGGCTGAGCCCTGGTGTAGTAGTGGTTGTGTGCGGGTCTGCGGCCCACTGGGGTGGAGGTTCAATTGCAGCTCCACATAAGCAAAGGCTGGTCCTCCTACTCCCACCACCAGAGGGCAGTTATGCCCACCCCCCAAAAAAAAACAAAACGATGGTCAGTACTTAGGTTCTCTCAGCTCTGACTTGTCAGAATACCTGTCTGAGGGACATTGACCCATATAATTGTTATTGCATATCATGAATTCTCAATATTTGGAATTTAGATGTATATAAAGAATCATTTTGCATAAGGTCATATCCACTTTGTCTGAAAGAAGATTTTGCTTGGAAGTCTATTTTTATTTAAGTGGAGTTGGAAATTTAATTACTGATAAGTAGATCATCTGCCCTTAACTGTATTTTGTCTTTAAATGTATAAAACTGGGTATTATATGGCAAGCAAATGCTGAATGCTTTCTTATCACAACACAGGGCAGCAAACAAAAACATTTAGATCTGTTTTCTACATTTTGTGTACTGTTGATCAGAACAAATTAATCTCCAGACAGCAACTCATTTCACACATGCCTATAAGTCTTACCAAAGGAGAAAAGCAATACAATTTCATATCTAAGCACTGATTCTTTGTAAAAGTGCTGCCCCAACCCAAATGCAATATTTAAATTAAACCAGTCCATTCAGTGAATGGGAACATCAAAAAATTAATGAAAATATTCATTTTTATGTCTGACCTATAGATTCAAGCTTTCTAGTTTATGGTTTTCAATTTTCTATTTTAGACTGTGGAAGGTTAATTGCTGTTACCCTTTCATGTTTCTTGTTACACAATCACTCTGATTGAAACACCATATGAAGCTTCAGAACCTAGCAGTATCCAGTGAAAAGTCGATGACATCTAAAGAGATGAATGATTAGCAGTTGGTCCTGAGCAAAATAGCTTACTAAATGAAAAGTAGTTCAGAGTGACTTCAGTCTCTGATTTTAATTGTATGTTATGATAAGATAGTATACAGCTTTTTCCATTGTTCTTTATTTGTTGGCTATAATCTTTCCTTTGTTTGTATTTAGTTATAACATTTCTTACCAGAGATCAAACATGAGCTTTACTATACATGTTAATAGCATACCAGTAAAGTTTTATTAAAGGACTTGCTCTTAAAACGACTTAGTACCTTTTAAAACTCAGAGTGACGCTTTCGATTTAGTAAATTAGAAAACATCAAGATAGATGTCATATATACATGATTTACTGACTTCCTATGATGTATAACAGAAGGAATCTTAACAATTTTGCAATCTATTTTGCTGAAACAGAAATGGAAGCACGGAAACAATAAGTGTGTTGCCCCAGGTCATAATGCTTTATAGTGGTAGAAGGAAAATAATAACCATCAATCCTGGTTCTGGGTAAGCATTGGAATCTTCATGGGGAGGACAGTGATTTGGACTCACCAACCCCTGTCAAAGCAGAATTATGAGGCAGTCTGTTTCTCAATAGATTTGCAGTCTTAGAAACTCTCAATCGGGTTGCTGTGAGTGAGGTTTGACTCTGTGGCCATGGGTTTGGTTTTGTTATGATCCTCCCTGTGTGTCACCCACAGAGGAGAGTGAATGCAAAAGTATTGGTGTTAGGGGTGCAGTTCATACACACCCATGCCTTTTTCAAGCAGAACATGCTTGAACATGATCCTGAAATAACTGGATGGCTGCAGTCAGTAAGACAATTCAGTATGACAATTGAATAATATCACCTTAGATTTGATAGGGATTTTTCAAAAATTAACTCGAATGAACATGGTGACTTCCAGGGAATCTGCTGGAATAGAATGCTCAATGGAATGCTCAGGGCTCAGCTCAGAAGGATATGGGAATTGATTTGGGGATCCCAAAGGGCTGATCTTGGTAAATTTCCTGGAAAGACATAAGATGATCAAGGGACTTGAGAAAAAAAATAAGCCTTCCCTTCAAAAATTTAAATTAAAAAAATATTTTAAAATACATTACCTTTTATATTAAACTAATATATCTTCATTTTCTAATAAAATCTGAGTCAAAGACAATGCCAGCTTTGGACCACCCTAATTTGTCATCCAATGATTGAGAACCACTGTTCTTCATCCTCCGGTTTTCATTAAAACCCAGTGGTCATAGTGCTTGGCTGCTAACTGGGAGGTGGGTGGGATCAGTGGGAATGGGATACCGCAGTCTGCTGTCATACAGATCCCACCTTGGGAAATCTGCAACGCTGGTCTATTATAACTTACAGACTCTCTATGAGTTGGAATCAACTGGCAAGCAATGAGTCTGGTTTTATTTAATTCTTGCAGTTTGTGGACTCAAAACTTAGAATTTGAGCTCTTATTGCACATCAGATGGAGACCCCTCTGAAGGTTTTGAACAGAGGGAAAGCATGATCTGACTTATTGGGGCATCTGAGTTGAGCAGAAATGTAAGACTTGGTTAAATTGAGCTCAATTAATAAGACTACTGAAATAATTTCAAAGACCTGAGATAAAGAATAGGAAACCTAGAAATGGCTCAAGAGTCTGGTCTGAGCATCTGTACGTATGGAGTTCTCGCTGATTCAGATAGCCTCTGAAACCACATTCACTGCCCTAGAGTTGATGCTGATGTGCAGAGACCATGTAGAGCAGACTAGAACTGTCCCTGATGGTTCTCAGTATTAGAACTCTTTATGGGAGTCAAAAGCCCTGTCTATCTTCCTTTAATTAAGATAAAGGAAGCGATTTCAGAAAGATCAGAAATTTTATTTATAGGTGAGAAGACGTTCATCCTTTAAGAGGAAATGATCAATAATCACATGTGTGACTTTGTTGAAGGGCCCATATTGCGTATAGTGATACATGATTCATCACTATACAAACAAAGAAACAAAAACAACCAATATCATTGAGTCTATTCTGACTCATGTGAACCTTGAGTGTTACAAAGTGAAAATGCTCATTAAAGCTACAGTAATGGATGAGATCACCAAGAGAAAATACAGAAAAAAACCATAAAGGGAAGAGAATATTGTTCTAGTCAATGCTCTGGTACAGTCTGTTCTTTCTGGAAGAGAACCTAAGGGTAACATTTCATAGAGAAGAAGTTAACTAATAAGGAAGGCAATAATACAGAAGGGTGAGGTGTTAGACAGCCGTGGAAAGTGATTCATGAAGGAACAGCTGATTACCTGGGTCAAATGCTGTTGACAAGTCAAATCATGTGGCACTGAGAATCTTCCTAGGATTATGCAAGTTCATCTGGAACCTAGAAAAGTAGTAGTTTTATCTAGTCATTTCAGTGATATAAAAGTAATTGCAAGTGAGCTACCCTCTGAGTAGTGGGTCACATGGTCCAGCACACCAGTTGCACCATGGGAGAAAGATGAGGTTATCTACTCTCATAAAGATTTACAATCTCACAGACCAACAGAATCAACTCTACCCTCCCCTATAAAACCCTTAGGAGTCAGGCTGAGCTCGGTGGCTCAGTGGTTGTGTGCGGGACTGTGACCCACTGGGTTGGTGGTTCAAATCCAGCAGCAGCTCTCCAGGAGCAAGGCTGGGCCTCCTACTCCCACTAGAGGCAGTGATGCCAAAAAAAAAAAAAACAACCTTAGGAGTCAGTTCACTGGATGAAAATTAGTTTGTTTTTATTGTGGTGTTTTTGGTTCAAGAGAAATAGAGAATGGAAAGATTAAAGATAGCAGAACTCTGTGGAAGAATTTTTTTCAGAATGTAAGAGAGAAATGGAATAGAAGTTGCAGAGGAAGTGAGTTCCACAGAGGTTTTTGGAGCAATGCCATCATAGTCAAAGTTGTTGGAGCAACACAGCAAAGAACAAAGAACTTCTGTTTAAGAACGAGAAAAGAAAGCGAGATGATGTAACTGGGAGGAGAGGTTACCCACAGTGCTTTGCTGAAATAGATGAAAACTCACCCTCTTCTAGCCAATTTCAACCCATCGGGACTCTGTACAGCCAAAAACACTGCCCTGTGAATTTTTTTATGGGAAAAGGTTGACACATCTTTCCTCCTTGTGTTACTGGTGGGACTAAATCACCAACCTCCCACATAGCCCCTGAACACTGAATTTAGGGGAGACTGGGGGGGGCGTGTTTCATACAAAAAAGAGGATTGTTTTCAGTTTTTAGTTTCAGCACAGATATCTTTACAAATTGCTTCAAAATAATGCACAAGTTGGATAATAAAAAAGGAAGCCATGGAAGGGTGAACGAATGTGAATTATAATATTGATGAAGAAATTTAAATATACCATTGACTTTCTGAAAAATACATAATCTGTTGTGAAAGAAGTACAACCAGGTTGCCTTAAAAACTGAGATGGTAAGATTTCCTTTCAAGTATTTTGTACATGTTTAGGAATTAGTCCTATTTCATTTTATTCTAACTCAAACCCTATATGCCCAACATGTTGACGGACAAATATTTCTCCCTCTCTAGAAGTCACAGACAAGCGAATACCTACCCACTGTCCCGAGCCCCTGTGTCATCCTTGACAGTGTTAGGTAAGGGCCACACTCCTCATCGCTGCTCCTGACTTTGTGCCCAAGACCAAAAAGCCATGCAGGCCAGCTTCTTCCTAGAGGTCTCTCTGCAATGTTGTGGCTGCTGCCCAAATTGGCTCCCTGGATTCTTGAACCCAGAACAGAGGTATTTCAGCACAGAGTCGCTTGGTCTCTGGAGCAGGGCTGCATGGCCTAGGCTGCTATGCCCCACATGGCAACATTTCTCATTTTCCATGAGTCTAATAAAAAGTTTAAGGGGAAAGAAAATGTCATCTAGTGAGTGCAGGGGAAATAGTACTTCAGGAAAGACCCAGCACTCAGTAAAGCATGCTGATAAAGGACTGAAAATATACTTATTGTTGGGCTATTGCAAACAGACCTCAACGTGACCAAATTCTAATGAATTAATGTGGAGATAAGACTAGGTAGAGATGTTCGTTAGGTGTTTTGAAACTTTTCTGAAAAAAGTGTCATTATGCATTCTTGAAACTGATGTTAGGGGCTGTCCAATTAATTCTGACTTATAGTGTATTTGATCTATAGAACCAAATAAAAGAAAACTCTGCCCCTTCCTGTACCATTCTCATAATTGTTTTCTGTGAGCACACTGTTGCACAAAGGTGTCCATATACTTCCTTAACAGTTTTCCTCCTTTTTCAAATTTTTAATACACTTTCTCGTTGGCTAGTTGCAGTCAAGTTCACTTCAAGCATACAGACCTTACATATAAGAGCATTGACTGATTTTGCACCATGAATTTAGAGGAAGCATAACGACACTTTAGTATACCCTTTTCTATCTTAGTTTTGAAAATGATTCTCTTAACTTTATTTTTATTTTATTAATTTTTT
>PVJH01009785.1:0-77138 GCA_004026705.1 Nesogale talazaci | reverse complement strand
GAACTGAGACAAAGATGTATGTTCTCATCGCTTCTACTCCTCCATTTACTTCAGTAAAAAGAATGCATCATCCACATTGAAAAGTTAGTAATACAACTTTCTATTCATAAATGGATAACATAATCACTTGTTTAGAAATTGTGATGGAATACACAAAATAATTAAAAATCTTATTCTGAGCAAGTTACTTAATATTTTGATGCCTCCATTATTCTAAGTGAATAGCTGTAAGCACTAAGTTGAATAAAGTAAACTCAATCATCAATATAAATTAAATAATACACAATAAATTCTATTTAACAATGCTATAAGATGAGAGATCAAATTTTAAAATCAAACATTACTAACAATGAGTGGTCAGAAAGCAAAATTTTAAGGCATTGTATATAATAGCATCAAAGTATGAAATACTGAGAAATAAATATTGTATAAATACTTAGAATTATTAGATTCATTTATAAATATTCATTATACTTAGAAATGACTATAAAACTTGTACATTGAATGCTATAAAACATTTTGAAAATATACTAAAAACACCTGTTTAGAGATGTTTTATATATATGTATGTATACATTGCTTGTAATTCATAAGAATTCATAGTGTAAAATTCCATTTCACTTTTTTTTTGGGGGGGGGGCATCACTGCTCTCTGGTGGTGGGAGTAGGAGGCCCAGCCCCACTGCTGGAATTGTTCCTCCGTCCCTGTGGGCCGCAGTCCCACTCACAACCACTACGCCACTGGGGCTCAGCCCTCCATTTCACTTTTAATCAGTGATTCTCAACATTCCTAATGCCAAGACCCTTTAGTACAGTTCCTCATGTTGTAGTGACCCCCAACTATAAAATTATTTTTGTTGCTACTTCAAAACTGTAGTTTTGCTACTGTTCTGAAACAGATGAGCCCTGTAAGAGGATTGTTCAACCCCCAAAGGGGTCATGACCCACAGGTTGAGAACCACTGCTCTAAACTGATCAATAAGTGGAATGACATACTAATCAACATGCCCACCGTGTTTTGTTTTACAGAAATTGAAAAGTTTCTTATATCATATTGAAAACACCTAGAATACTCAAAACCCTTTTAAAAAAGAACAAAGTTAAAGAACTAGCAGTACCCGAGTCCACCATTTATTTTAGAGTCATGTGTATCAAGGCAGTGGGATACTGAACAGAAAGCACATAAACCACTAGAACAGAATAGAGCCTAGAAATCAGCCCACACAGATATAGGACTGTGCAAAAGTACAAAAGTAATTCAGTGGAGAACAATCTTTTTAATAACTGATACTGGAATAAATGGATAATTAAGTACGCAAAAATACAACTTCAACCTATACCTTGTGCTATATATGAAATGGGTCATAAAAGTAAACCCTATACTTCTAGAAGAAAACACTGGAGACAATTTTTGTGAGTCTGGGTTAGACAAAATTTTGTTACATATTACACCCACTATAAATTTCATGAACTGAACTTCATAAAAAAATTTAAAAATAGTTAGTCTTCTTCAGAGCACACAGTTTAGAGAAAGAAAATATAAGTCACAGCCTGTGAGAAATATTTGTAAAGTATTTGATCAGGGACTCATATCCAGAATACATAACAACTCTCAAAATGCAGTATTAAGAAAGCCTACATCCTACTTTTTAAATGGAAAAAAAAAGTTCTAAAAACTATTTTACCAAAGAAATATAGAGGTAAAAAGACATGAAAGGTATTCAATATCACCAGTTATTAGGTAAATGTAAATTAATACCATAATGCGATTCCCCTACACTTGTTAGCATATGAAACTTTCAAACACTCTTATACACTGACAAAAAGTACAATAGTACTACTAGCTTACTTTGATACAACATTTGGGCAGTAAGGACAGTTAAATGTGTACTGACATATATAACAACTGTTCTCTACTAGAAATTTACTCAAAAGAATTAAAAGCAAGTGTCCATACCAATACATACACACAATGGCCCATCGCTTTCCTAGAAGTAATTACAGAGCCGATCAACAGAAAAATGGAGAGGGGGTACTTGAGATGTTGTATATCTGTGCAAGAGTATTATTCAGGAAGAGAATAAAAAAAGGTATTATCGATACATATTACAATGAATATACCTCAAAACAATTATGCTAACAAAAGATGTCAGGCAAAGAAGGGAACACACTGTACGGTTCCAATTAGATAAAATTCATAAAAAGTAAAATTAATCCTAGGGAGAGAAAACAGAAAAATTGCCTGGCAAGAAAAGGCCAGGAAGTGAGAATACAGGAGAAAGGCATAAGGAAGCATTTACTGTGAATGGATATGTTCCTGATCTCAACTGAGCTGATGACTTCATGGGTATATTCATATTGAAAAACTCATTGTATCATCCACTGTAAATATGTGTAGCTTGTTGTATGCCAATTGCACCCAATAAATTGTTTAATGTTTTTTCTTCTTAAGCCTTTAGCATCCAACAGTGCACTGCAGATGGCATGCTTTACAGGAGCCAAGGTAAGGCAGAGGGCAGTGTGATTCGAAGACAAGAGGTGGACACCGGGAGAACTGTTCTGAGTGTAGGAGAGGGCAAAGAAAAGGGGCCCCTATCGTCAAAGTGAAGGAAACAAGTGCGGCGAAGAAGCACAGCAAGGAGAGTAACCCGAACCAGCCATCTTGTTGGGAACTGCCCGGGTTGAGAACTGAGACAACAGTGAGCAACAACAGCACAGTGTTGGGAAACTGTATATTCCGGTTAGTAAACACCAAAGTGTGAAGACAGCATTTTCACTTCACTGCCATTTTTATTAAAATTTGGCAGCATAGATGGACAATGAGATAGTGGTAAGATGATAAAGGTCAATTCGCCTTCTCCATCCAAGTTTGGCTCTCCCATTTCCTTCAAGCCTCCGACTTCCCAACTTAAAGTAGTCCCTACCCTAGTCACTGCCTATCACGCATCCTGCTTTATTTTCACCATGCAGTCGTTACTACCTGATACCATCTACTTTAGTTATTGGGCAATCTGTTCGATATCTCCTTACCCCTCACCCCCACCCCAAAGAACCCACCACTACTAAAAATACTTTTTCTGAGCTCTTTCATGAAAGCAACATGTCTACGCGTGTTGGGATGCCCAGCACCTAAAACATGTCTATGAATGTACTAGATAAATGGCCCAATACCAGGAACTTACGTCTTTCCGTGTCTTGTGCTCAGCAGCTTGAATCCGCTGATCCATTTCCTCTTCCAGCTCGCTCAGTTGCATGGCTGCCTTGTCCTGGGCTCTGAAATCCAACCAGATGTGTGTCTTTTCATTATACTCCATCATGTAGCACAAAGACAAGACCTAAACCTCAGCTGCTTCCAGTCACAAAGGGTCAAGTCCATTCTGACCCATGGAAGCCCATGTGTATCAAAGGAGAGCTGTGCTTCAGTGTTTCCATGGTTGTAACCTTCTGGCAACAGATCACCAGAACTTTGTTCCCAAGGGACCTGTGCGTAGGTTTGAGCTGTCAACCTTTTAGTTAGCAGTCCCATGCTTAAACATTTGCACCACACAGGGATTCTTCTGCATTACAAAGATAAGGAGAAGCACAAGCCTTTCCATTCCTTCTACAAAATAAGATGAAATTGACAATTTAACCATTTGGACCTCACATGCTTCCAAAACTTGATAGTAAATAGATAAAATAAATAAGGAACCAGCCCCTTCCTCTCCTCTGAACAAATGACACCCAAACTCATTTTGCTCCGAACTCTACAGAGAGCAATGTCAGATTCTCCCGCACCTCCAAGAGAAGCAAGCATTTGCTGCATAACAACGAGGCATGGACATGGGAGTTCTCCCGGAAAGCCCACAGCTGCCAGGTCAACTCAGGTCCACCAGCCATCAAGTCAAACACATGTGAGGGGAAGATGTGGTTATGTTTTTTAATGTCTTACTGTGTTTTGGGTGAAAATGTCCAGAGCAAAGGGGTTTTCCATTCAACAATTCCTGAACGCTTTGTTGGGTGACACTGAGTGCAATCCTCACAAGGTAACGACGTCCTCCACCCCCGCCCCTCCATCCCCCATCCCCTCCTTGTTTTCCATGATCTAGCTGCCCGGTATCATTCTTTACTCCAGGTGAGAGGGACCGAAAGTTGCAGCACATGTCAGCACCTATTCACGTTCTGCCCGAACTACACCCAGATCCAAGGATGGGGTCCCGCTTGCCTTCCCGCACCGTTCAACCGTGCATGGACTACGTGTATGTGACAGTATGGACCTTTCATGCCTTTACCACTGGCCTTGCTCTAAAGGTCTTCCTGGGCATTGATCATTTGGTGCGGGTTTCCCCTTTGTTGTATATTTTCTTTTCCTTCACTCAACACCCCTGGCTACCTCCTAGGAACGGATGATTCTTAGACCAATGGAGGAATTCACTATAACTTTTTGACAAAAATTAGATTTGTTCCTTCTTCCTCATTCCATTCACTGTGTCACTATAGAAATAAAGCAAACATGTCCCTGTCAAAAAAAAAAAACTCTTACATTTGATTACATCAAAGAATTGTTAAAGATATCAAATGACTGACATGCTCTCAGTAACATCTGAAAATCCTACTTTCTGCCACAACTAAGTCATAATAGTGAACATTTTTTTAAAAACTAACAAAGATAGTTAAGTACAATTTTGGAATTTTATCAAATTGACCGTGAATTATATACTAAACAAACCTAAGGCCATCGAGTCTGCTCTGTCTCACAAAGACACTATACATCAGAATAGACCTTTCTTTGAATTGTCAAGGCTTTAAATCTTTCTCATAACCACTGAGTCAATTCTGATGTATGGCAACACTTTAATACAGAGAATAACTATTTCTGTGGGAGTTTTTGAGAGTGTAACTCTTACAGGAATAGGAAGTTTTCTATTTCTCCTGCAAAACACTAGGAGTTTTGTACTGCAGACCTTATAGCTGAGGCCAACACATAGCTTCCCCACATGTCTTAAGCTTATATTGTAACTGGGATCCTTGGTGGTACAAAGACAAAGTGCTCAGCTATTAACTGAAAGACTGCCAGTTCAAATCCACTCAGCAAGTCTAGGCAGGAAGACCTGGTGATCTGCATCCATAAAGATTGCAGCCTGGAAACCCTACTGTCATAGGGGGTTGCTAGGAGGCTCAGTCAACTCCACAAGAGCCAACAAGAACATCCACATTTCACAATGGGGGAGCTGAGTCCATTTGCCACATAAGTCAAAGCAATATAAAAGGCCTTGGAAGGAGTCCTGGCAGTGGAATGGCTGTGCATTGGATGGTGATCCACGTGGCCAGCAGCTCCACAAGAAAAACACTGGGTTCTCCACTCCCATAAACAGTTAAAGTCTTAGAGACCTACAGGGATCACTGTGAGTCAGCAAGAATTTGATGTGTGATAGTTAAATAATCTGTTGTCAACTTGAGACTGTTAAGAGTGAAGAGGTGGAGTTCAGCCTGCCAATCAGCTCTCAACTTGATGACCTCATTTGGATGCACTACAGAGATAAATAGTTCACTGAGGTCAGAGCCACTCTTTCTGCTGCACATTCCTGTTGACAAGACACATGGAGCTGCACTCATGGAGTCAGAGCCTGGAACTGCAGGAGACAAGTGGAGACATATGCCAGTGCTAATCCACAAGACTTTCCACCCACTGGCCTGTGATCTTCCTGCATTTGATATTATTGCATGGTTATGTAAGTCTGAAGAGTAATTTACAGACTGGTATCAGACATATCGGCTAATATCAGGCTTATGGAGTTGATCTAGACTGCACTGGGATGTTTTCTCAATATATAATTGCTCCTTTATATAAAGCTCCTTATATACATATGATTGTCTCTGGATTATTTTCTTTAGCCAGCCCAGACTAACACACCATGGTTTGGGGCTGTGTTAGCACTATGGATTAGCACTGGGCCAATAACTGCAAGTTTGGCAGTTCAAAGGCAGGACCCAATCCTTAGGATAAAAATGAGACTCTCTGCTCCTATAAATATTTACAATCTGGTAATCCATATACTAGTGTATACGAATTTGCAGGGGTGGGGGAAGTCCACAATAAGTCAGAATCAACCTGATAGCAGTGGGAATTTATTATGAATGACTTACATGCAACTTTCATCAACTATTTGCCAGTTTATACTAATGTGATGGCTTGAGTGCTACTGTATTACCAACAGAATTACAAGTAATAGGGGATTATCCATGGGTAGACAGGTTATCACAGAACTTCCAGACTAAGCAGGAGAGAAAGAAAGATCGACAACTTACTTCTGAAAAATAATTAATAAAACATTATGTAACCCATTGTGAATAATACTGTTCAGTTCACTTGCTTTGAGCCTCTAGGCAGAATCAATTTCTAGAAGAAGAAATCACATCAGGTGAAGGAGATCATAGAGGAAGAAAGGACCCACAGTGAGGTGAGTTGGCACAATAGTCACAGCAATAAATTCACACTTTCCAGTGACAGTGAGAATGACACAGACTGGACAATGTTTTGTTCTATCGTACATAGGCCATCATGAGTTGGTATCAATTTGACAGCAATGAACAACAGCATGTACCAATATGAAAGGAATGATGTTAATACCTCTTCACTGCAATGGCTAGGTTCTCCATTTCTGTGCTCTGCAATCTGATCTCCCGGACAAAGTTCTTGATAACATGTTCATATGGCTGAATTAGTCTTGGTTCCACGAGGTTAATGTTTTGATACAGAGTACTAACTTGTTCTTTTCTGCAAAAGAAATAAATTAATTAAAATAACTCAGTCAAATCAATCAAATAATGGAAAGACATATATCCAGGCCACTTATAGAAAGTGATATATAAGAACTAAGAAAGATAAATGTAATGGATTAAATTATGTCACTCCAAATTAGTTAATTCACTTAGGCCATGATTCCCAGTATTGTATGGCTGTCCTTGATTTTGTAATCTGATGTAATCATCCTCTGTTTTGTGGTGTGTGGAAAATCCTACATCTATGTGCTACTAAGGCATGATTAGTGTGGTGTGAATCATTGCCTTACAAAAATGCATGACCAAAAGGCCTAAATAGTAGCCTTAACAGCCTTTACTACCTTATGCAAATTACATCCATGCTTCCACAAGTCACATGACATTCTTTAATTTACAAGAGATAAAAGGAGAGAGAAAAGAACAGAGAATAGAGGGAGTCACTACAACCCAGAAACAAGAGCCAGGATCAGAGCATGTCCTTTGGCACTGCAGTACCTGTGCTGAGAACCTCCTAGCGTCAAAAGAAGTTTGATGGTACAGTAAATGAAAATCTTCAAGGAATTCTGGGCCCACAGATATTATAAGGAGAAAAGGACACTCTTTCAATGTCAGCAGAGAAGGGCTGCTTTCCCTTAAAGCAGTGGTTCTCAACCTGTGGGTAGCAACACCTTTGGGGGTCGAATGATCCTTTCACAGGGTTTTGCCTGATTCATAACAGGAGCAAGATTACAGTTATAAAATAGCAACTAAAATAATTTTATGACTGAGGGGACCCCATAGCATAAGGAACTATATTAAAGTGTCACAGCATTAGGAAGGTTGAGAACCACTGTCTAGAGCTAGTAACATGAATACAAATGTCTAACCCTAATCTGTGTGAGAATAAATCTGTTTGTTGCTATCCTTTTGTGGTATTTAAGTTAAAGCAGCAGCAAACTTAGAATGAAGGGAAAAACAAAAGTCAAAGATATTGCTGCATTCGTCTCCACATTAGGAGGCAGTGACTTCTGAGGGCAGTGAAAAAGAATAGGATGGGGTTGATAGGGACAGTTTCACCTTATCAATACTGCTTTTTAATGAGCAGGTAAATAAACTTTCAGGGGAAAAATAGGTATAATTTAAATCATTTACTTAATTCCACATTTTACCAGTCTCTAGTAAGATGTGCCTTAGTCTTTATGCTTATAAGAGTTATAAGCATTTTATTTGTTTACTTGTTATTTTATATCCAGTGATCTTCAGATAAAATTGCTTCATTTAGGTTCATATACTTATTTATATAATTATAAGTGACCCTTTTCATATTCTTTATTTCATATCTCTTATTAAAATACAAAAATGATCAAGCCACATCAAAAGAAAGATGGACAACTCTTGGCAACCGAGCTGATGAATGACAGAATGTATGTGATGTACAGTGTCTAAAACTGAGATCAGAAAAGGAGCTGATGGCCTAGCAGAGACCTAGACTATGTGAGTAATGCATTCTGTGTTTCCGGCCAATAAAGACTACATTCTCATCTGCGACTCATGGGCTGTTGTCAGGCTTCATCCATTTGGTGCTGACCCACAGCAAAACTCCGCACAGCAGAACAAAACACTGCAAGGTCCCATGCCATCTCGACATGGCTGCAGCCATGGTGCCCATGCCCCTCATGAAGGGCCCTCCTCTTTACACTGCCGCCTTGGTTTACCAAGCAGGATGTCCTTCTGCAGGGACTGGTGTCTCCTATCGACATGCCGTAAGTACAGAGGATGAAGTCTTGCCTTCTTCACCTCTAAGAAAACTTTGGCTGCACCTCTTACAAATCAGATGAGTTGGGGTTTTTTTCAGCAGTCATTGATACTTTCCACATTCTTCTCCAGCACCACTATTCAAATGCATGGCTTTGTTTGATATCCCACTTTCAGGTACATATGATGTACTGAAAATACCAGTGCTTGGATCAGATGAACCTTAGTCCTAAAAGTAGCATCGTTGCTTCTCAACACTTGAAAGAAACCTCATGCAGTGTACTGACATAATGCAATGCCCATTCTGATATGTTGACTGCTGCTTCCATGAGCATTGATTGTGGATCCAAAAAAGACAAAATCCTTGATAACTTCAATCTTTTCTCTGTATATCATGCTGTGACTTATAGGTACAGTTGTGAAGATTTTGGTCTCCTTTACATTGAGCCATAATCCATACTGCGGACTACAAGCCTTGACCTTCATCTGCAAGAGCTTCAAGTCCTTCTAACTTTCATCAAACAAGGCTTTATCATCTGTATATCACAAGCTTGTCAATAAGACTTCCTCCTGATGTCACATTCTTCTTCACATCATCCAGCCTCTCTGGTGATTGGCTCAAAATACAGAGTGAATAAGTATGGTGAGAGGATACAACCCTGCAACACGCCTTTCCTGATTTTCAACCATCTGGTATGTCCTTGTTCTGTTCATACAACTGTCTCTTGATTTAAGCACAAGTTCTACAGGAGCACATTGAAGTGTTCTGGAATTACCACTCTTCTCAAGGTTATTCAGTTCATTATGACCCACATAGTTTAACTGCCTTTGAATAGTCAACCAAACACAAGTAAACATCTTTCCGATGTTATCTTCCTTGAGCCAAGATGATAGCATGGGCAGACTTAATAAACACAATTATTCTTCAAAATTTTATGCTTAATGGGTGCACAGTAACTCACTTGGACACCTTACTCCACCAACGACCATCTGATACACCCTGCTTTTTAGCTTTATAATAGTCAACACAAATTGTAACTACTATGACAACAGTAACACTTTCAAAAAACAAAGAATATTCATAACTGTCAAAAGAAGAAATGCCAACAATTTAGATGATATATAATTTTTATAAGTGACTTTGTTGGTGCTATGGTTAAATACTTAGCTGCTAACAGAGAAGTCAACAGAAATTCACCAGCCAATCTGCCAGAAAAAAGACATGACAGCCTGCTTCCATCAAAATATGCATCCTTGTAAATTCTATGACGTAGCTCTACAGTGTCCTATGAGGTCACCAGAAGTCAACAGAATCTATTTTACTACTGGTTTGGTAATTTTTGTTTTGCAATTATTTGGGTTTAACATAACTTACAATATTGCCAGCACTATAAAACTCTGCAAATTCACATAAAATTTAAAATTTTTGTGGCTGTTACTATTCGGTATTATCAAGTCAGCTCTAGCTAACAATGACGCTGTTAACCACACAACAGTCCTGCACCAGACTCACAATTGTTATTGTGCTTGTTCCCTTTGCTTCAGACACTGTGTCAATTTATCTCCGTGAGGGCCTTTGTGGTAGTTATGGTATAATATGGTGTCAATTTGAGAGGATGATGAATGAAGGGGTTGAGTATGGCCTGTCAATCAAGATATAACTACTGAGCCCTCTATGTGGCATGGCCTTCTGAGAATTTTGGAAACTTCTGTATTTCCACCTTGGTGTCGACAGGAGACATTTCTCTCTCTCTCTCTCTCTCTCTCTCTCTCTCTCTCTCTCTCCCTCCCTCCCTCCCTCCCTCCCTCTCTCTCTCTCTCCCTCTCTCCTGCCCTCCCTCCCTCTTTCTCTCTCTCCTTATTCTCTGAGATGATGCTCCACTGACAAAACACATGGCACTATTCCCTGGGAGTAGAAGAAGTCACATGAACCTACCCTGACGAAATCAGACCTCTGGAGCCAAATAAGCCATGTAAAGACCCCTACCAGTGCTGAGATGCTTACAGCAGCACTGGATCCAGAAGACTTCCAACTCACTGACCTGTGATCTTCCTGCATTTGGCATCAATGCATGTATTGCATGAGTCTGAAGAGGACTTTATAGACTGGTATTGGACATATAGGCTAATACTAAACTTATGGACTTGATCTGGACTGGGCTGGACCATATTCTCAATATTCAATTGCTCTTGTATATAAATCTCTTTGTTATATACATATGAATTTCTATGAATTTGTTTTTCTAGTCTACACAGAATAACAGTCTTCTGCTTTCCTTTTTCCTGATCATCTATTTTATCAAGTATTATGATCATTTCCAGGAACTGTTCTCTACTGATGTCCTATCTAAAATATATAATACCAAGGAGCATTCTGGTATTCAAGGCAGATTCTGTCAGTCCCCAGTACTTTCAATAATTTGAATGCATCATTTCTTCTTCAGTCTTCCTTGTCAATTTTCCAACTTCTACATGCACATGAGGCAAGTGAATATACCGTGGCTTGGTTTCAGCAAAGTACTCCTTAGTCCACAAAGTAAAATCCTTCATCGTCAATACTTAAAGAGGTCTTGTACAGCAGCTCTGCTCAGTGTTATACATGATTAAATTTCCTGACTGCTGCTTCACTGAGCATGGGTTATGATCCAAGCAAAATGAAATATTTAACAACTTCAATCTTTTCTTCATTTTCCATGATTGTGTCCATTAGATTAGTTGCAAGGATTTTTGTTTTCTTTACATTGAGTTACAATCCAAACTGAGTTTGCCAACAATCAAAGTAAATCTATGACTTAAAAATCATACTAGTGACTTGAATAATTCTTAAGTTCAGTGATCCTTTGCTATGGTTTTATAGTTAATCTCCTAACAATGCAAAGTCTTTAGGTCCCCTGCCCCTAACATAAAGAGATTCCTCTTCTCTGATTACTAATCCAATTCTGACAAAGTTTTTGGAAAGGCCAGTGCAGGAATCAGGATATTTGAGGAACTTCACAACCACTGATGATGCCAGACCACAGAGAAGCACAAGGAAATAACTCACATACTATCTGCACCCATCGACTTGATCAATATTCTCTAGGCTTCTTATTCTGATGACGTCTGTGCTGAGGGGTCCTGATGGCATAGTGGTTATGCCCTGGGATGCTAATTGCAAGGTCAGAAGTTCTTAAACACCAGCTTCTTGACAGGTGAAAGACTAGAGTTCCTACTTCTGTGAAGAGTAAGTCTCAAAGCCACGGGCTGCCCTATGGGACCACTATGAGTTGAAAATGACTCAGTGACAGTATATTTGGTTTGGGTTTTATGGGGACAAAAGAAAGGTCTTAATAATCAAAAGACTGAGGATATAGCCAACTCATAAGTGGGTTAGAGGATACCGTTAAATATAAGATTTGTGATTGCAAAAAAAATCCTTCTATTTACTAGAAGCTCACTATGTTCTGACATCCCAGGGTAGGGCAAATGGTTAAGTGTTCAGCTCCTAACCAAAAAGGAGGTTCAAACCACAGGGAGACCTCTGATGCCAGATCCAGCCATCTATTCCCCCCAAAGGAGTCATTGAATGGCCTGCATGCAGACCCTAGTTCTATTCCAAGACACCTGGGATTGCCATGCATCAGTCAGAGTCAACTTGATGGCAACTGGTTGGCTTAGGTTCACTACACACCAGATTTGATGCTAAGTGATGAGCCTGCACCTTGTCTCTCATTGCTTGTAACTACCCTAGGGAAGTAAGTGTTTATATAACTCTGCTTTACAAACCCATCAGGAAAAGAGCACAAAGTCACATAATGGTTAATTGGCAGAGTGGAGATTCAAACTCACCCTGAGGCTGGAGAACAAGTCAGCAAGCCCAACATCACACTACATTAAATATTTGCCCTTTGGAAGACAAATAGAAAGTGAGGGAGGGTAGGAAGATTCAAAAATCATTCCATAGAATTCTGAAATATTTCAGAACATGCGCTATAGATTAACTCAGAATCTCAGCTAACAAGCACTGCCTGTGGTGTGTCCCTGAAGTTGTACATTCTCCCCAATTTGCCGATACAATAAACTATTTGACCTGTCCAGAAGACCAACACTTGGTTCAAAAATACCTTCACCAGTAGAGGATGCTCAGCAAACAATGTAGGAGAAAGTCACTTCATTTAGTGATATCATACACAAAAAGCACCCACCCTTCTCAGAGAGCCTGAGTACGAATACCAGTGGCAATTTTGAGCAATACTTATTAGGGAAAAGCAGGAAAAACATCCATTTTCTAGATGGGGCCCATGTTATATCAGTGAACAAGAGGACTGTTTTTTGTCTTTTGCAAGCAGGATATACAAAACATAAAAAGAACCTACTCTCTAAAAAAAATTTGCTAGTCAGAAGGTGCTCATGAAGATGCTGTACTCAGAGTCCTTGTCTATTGGCTAACTGCACGACAATAAGATGGTCAGAAATCCATGACTTCCGGCAAATTCCTAAATTCATATAAAAACATGATAGTTCACAAATTTTATTAGCATACAAAGAAATGCCACGAATAATCTGCAGTGAAATGCACAAACAGGCAAGCTACAAAAAAAATATCTGCCTCTCCCAGAAAGCATATTCGAGGATTAATCACTTCACCAACTATCATGTTTCCTCTCCCAAGGCACATAAGGTAACTCGATCTCACAGCAATCCTGCAAGTAACCAACCATGTGGCTTGTTATGGCCAATAGACTGGGAGCAGAAATTGTATTTGCTAGTTTTAAGCCAGACTTTTAAAATGAATCTCTGGTAAGGTCTGCAGCTCATTCAATAATGTGTCTATCTCTGCAACTCTCTTTCTACGCTTACCACTCATAGGTAACATGAAGAACTAGAGCAAAGCCTCAGGATGACATGAGTACCTGAATTCCTACATCAAGGGAAATCACTCAGGAAACTGCCTGATCAATGCCAACTGCGGCAGGAGAGAAAAACCCACACTCATTGTACAGAGCCAGTCAGATGCGGAAGTTCTCTGCTCCAGCCTGATGAGCCTTGTCGTGCCTATCATACAGTACGTTCTCGAGTAGAAGCGAACCGGAATATCAGCTGAGCCACCCACTTTTTACCACAAACACTGTATTTTGAAATGTGCTGAAAAACTCAGTGTATACACGAGTACATGTGGTAGTTTCTAAGTTTACTTGTTTATCTATCCTCACAGCCTTACCTGATAGCTCCACACTACATAGTCACGATTTCAGAAGTCACTATAAATTCTTATCCCCATCACCTACTTCTTTCAAAAAACAAAAAGAAAAATGACTATTCTGAAGTGTTAGCATACCAAGAGGTCCCGGAGTGATGAGGAAATTCAGACCCCGAAATCCCTCTTGAGAACAGTCCTCTCTGACACAGAGTCCCCGGAAGTCAGAACTGGTCTTGCTGGCAGCTAGCAATGGCGAGCATCCCAAAGCCACTTGTATTGACCACTCTATGTGTGCCAGCCAGGCATTTCCTGCACGGTCTCGCTTTGGTCCTCACAATGACCCTGCACAGAAAGCAACGACTACCACTCCGTTTACTGAGGAAGACACAGAAGAGAGACAAAGGACAGTCTGGTAGAAGAACTAGAATTCCAACTCAGTCCATTTAGCTCCCAGAGTCCAATTCCCCTGGAACCGGAAATAGTATATCGAAGTAAAAATAAATGCCATATTGGTTTCCATGGGTGAACTTGCCTCAATTTTAAAAAGCGATGTAAAAAAGGGTACATGTTATTGTTAACAATTGCCCTTGAATAACAGAAATGAATAACACATCCCCTCTTACACACAATGCTGGCAGGTGCAAGTGCACCTTGAGGCAACTGGAAAGGCAATTCTGGTGATCTGTTTCAGAAAAATCTGGAGAACAGGTCTACTCTGCCAAACCTGGGGCTGCCCTGAGTTAGAATTAACTCAAGGCAAATGGCTTTTAGAGTTGTTAACAAAACAGGATTATCCATGGTGCTGCAAAAGAACCCCTTTAAAGGATGAAGGCAAGACTGGACTACAAGAAGATAACCTTAGACAATTTAGTCTACTTAGCTATTTGTAGAAGGCACTGGGGTCTATAGTGCAGCACACTCCCACCCTCCACCTTACGCCCAAACCTTTCCGGTCTTAGACTTCATTCAGCTTGCATTTGTGAGATTGGAGAACCATATAGACTGCAACATGATGCATTTGATAATATTCACACCCAAAAGGAAAAAATGTAATAAAAAAATCCTTGCAGCAAGAGATAATACCCGACTCCTATGTAAGATTTAAATACTGCATGATTCATAGGCTGATGAGAAGTCAGGGATACTTGAACTCAGCAGTCTGTGACATTTCTTGGAGCCAAAACAATCTTTGTTCCACTCCCAGACTACAGTAGTCCTGACTGCCCCGAAGTCTTTGCTTCTGACGTCAAAGATTGAGCAAGCAGAGGCTCAACAATGGCTGTGCACATAAGGATCTATTTTCTTCAGAGCCTGATGCAGGGGTGCCACATGGCTCTGCCGAGAAGGCTGCCCGGTAAGGACAAGCCTCAAAAGCACCCTAATTCATTAAGTCTCCACCCTCATCAAAGGCAATTAAAAATCATGTTGACCTGTTCACAGGAATAATGAGCAAATACTACATCAAAGCACACACAAAAAGCAATCTCTAGATGTGTGTCAAGTAGACTGCTAATATTTCAAAGCTTTCATTGATGTCTAACCAAAAGTGGCCAAATGACATTCAGAGAGAGACAAATCCAGGTTGAAATGTTCAAAACCTAGCTTTTTCATCTGATTTGATAAATTATTGGACAGTTTGCCTAAAAGGGAGCCGTGAAGGCTAGCCACTGATGAAAAATTCACAGCTTACTATTTTTAAATTATCCCTGGAAATAAATATTAGGGATTGAAAATACTTTCAAACACTAAGGGGGAAATTATATAGTTAAAATAAAAAGCAGTTATCCTCCAAACAGGTAAATATGTTTACAGTCACACATTATAAGAAGATTGGATTGGATTTGGAAGAACTGACTCCAGCATATCTAACAGCAACAGGAAGAAAGTGGACATTCTTGCTATTGATTTTTGAATATGAAAAAAGTAAACATCTCAGGGATACCATATTAGATCCAAAATGCCAAATGCTAAGAATTAGATTAGGTCTCTCCCTCTTAAGGCTCAGTGAAGGACCCTGTGATCATTAGGCCTTTTGTGTGATGCAGTCCCTGGTAAGAAGATATGAGTTAAGACTAGACAAGCAACCAGAACATTATGGGATGGCATTTCCTTGGGAGCGTGGCCTAGTTATATGAAGACCCCATAGATAACCAAACCATACAAAAACAAAACCCAATTTTAAAATGTACACCATATAGCTATTTCGGGGTAGATCACAAAATCCCACGGTCATTGAGTCAAATCCAACTCATAATGACCCTAAAGGACAGAGTAGAACTATTCTGAAGGACTTGTGAAACGGGCGATCTTTCGGGAAACACAAAGCCTCACATTTTCCCCCAGTGGAATTGAATTGCTGACCTTGCGGGTTATCACCCCGACTTCTAACTCACTCACTACTCCACCAGCCTCCTTGAATAAATGCCAATTAACTAGAAAAATAAATCCCAGCAACCAAATCTATCTATGCTGCTGGAACAGGACAATATGGATTCTTCACCTAAAGTCCAAGTACTTCATTCTAGATAGGGTGTGTCTCTGTGCCCTTAATCACCTCCCAGCAGCCAAACACCTATGGCTAGGAGGGAGTCCCACAAGCACTCTCAAACTAACATCCCCTCCTTCATTAACTCGGTGACAGCATGATCATCCTTTCGAGAGAAAAGCCACAGTCTCTTAGAAAGACCACAGCCCTCCAGTCTGGCCTCTCCTGGTCTCTGTTTTGCTGATGCTAATAAACCCACAAAAACCTTAAATAAGACTCCAACCCAAACACTTCTTGTGCAAATAAAATCCTTCACAGTTCCATATCACTCTGAAAAATACTTCCCTGGCTTGGGTACTTAATTGGGTCACAGTTCCAAAAGGTAAGAAAACACAAAGTTCCTGAAAGATGAGCATGTTAACTAGACTCATTGAAGTCTAGAGACAATTCAGACTGCAAAGCACTTCCTATGTGAGATCACTGACATTTAGTTACTGGGAGTTTGCCAGCAAAGAGCTGGAGAGATAAACAGAAAGGATGCATTGTGGGGAAGGACTCGAGGTGGCAAAGACTCAAAATAGATGAAGGCTTCTGGGATTATGAATGGTGTCCCAGCTTTGTTCAAGGAATTACTCTACCACATCCTAGTTTCAGGACCTGGGCGAGCACATAATCTCTTGAGCTTCACATGAGGGTATAATAATAGAACCTACCACATAAGGGTGATGTGAAGATAAATTTCTATAAAATTTAAAGAAGAGAACACAGTACATTGTAGGTAATCAATAAATTTTAGCCATTGTTATGATTTATTATTACACTTGACACTTCTTCACAACTGATTTAGAAAGTAGGTGTGTCTGGTCTTGGTATCTCTATGTTATGTTTTGGACAAGAAAGAGATATGGGAAATAAGAGCCATATAGACATAAATATGTGTCCCACCTTGGGGTGCTGAAATATGACAAGTGAGTCATGGCTAAGATGACACTACAAAACATACGTGCCAAACTTTTTATGTAGAGCCTCAGATTAAAAAAAAAACATTTACAGTTTCCTGATCATACAGTCTCTATCTACTATAACGACTCAATTCTACCATGGAGTACAGAATTTGCCATCAAGTTCGAACACCACTCTGACTCAGGGTTGGCCCGTGTCAGTTTTTCAGTGGTTAATACTGCAGGGGTGTTTCAGAAGCCTTTCTTTCGGGGAGTTTCTGGGTAAACAGCCAGCTTTTGGTTAGTAGCTAAGTGCCTTCATCATTTGTACCACTCAGGGGTTCCCGAGGTAAGAGTGAGCTGTGCTATGTTCCGCTTAAACTCTCTTGACATAAACAGAAGGAATGGGTTCTCCTCTGGTGTCTATGAGATATTGTATTCCCATAATCCCTGACACAGGCATGTAAACTGAGCCTTTCTACACAGGAAAATGGAATTTTACTCACCATACCCTGCGCTTAGTTCCATAGCAAAGTTTCTCTGTCACACGCTGTTGGTGTTAGGTGGCATCAAGTCAGTTCCATCCCCTAGCCACTTTATGGACAACAGAAGGGAACTCAGGCCAGTCCTGCCAGCCTCGCAGCTGTTATGCTTGAGCCCACTGCTGCAGCCACTGTGTTGAACCATCAGAGTCTTTACCATCACTCTCACTCAAAGGCATCAAATCAATTCTTCTCTGGTCTTCTTTATTCCTTGTCTAGGTGTTCCACACAAATGAGGCAATTGAAAGTGCCAATACTTGAGTCAAGTACACCCTCGTCCTCTTAGTTTTCATACATGAATATCATATTACTAACACTCTGTATCCATGTGTATGCACCTTTTTACCCGAATACTTATCTTGTAAAGCCCATTGATTCCCTAATGTCTCCCTACTATCAACTTACCTAAGTCAAATTAAATGCAGGTATAAACTCATAGCATTAGTGTTAAGCAACTGACACATTGCAATTCATTTCCATTGGAAATTTCTATTATGGCAAAACAGATATCTGAAGAGAAAAAAAAATAGTGTCATGTCAGGTTTTTATGAAAAATGTCCCTATAAATGAGATAAGTTGTTATCGCCCCCAGGTTTACCTGGGACAATTCCAAGTTATCCTCATTGCCCTGTATCCTGTATCAATTAGCATTTGCCCAAGAATTTTACTTTTTACCAAGGTATGATTAATAAATGCTGTAGGACATGAAATCAAGATGGATGCAGGAAACTCCCCTTTTTAATTCTCAGCTCTTCTATGATTTCATTGAGTGCTGTCTGCGATATTAGTGCAGTAAAAAGACTTTTCATTGATATGTGGTTAAATAGCCCAGACAGTCAGAAATAGACAGCATCTCCTTTCCCAACCAATTCCAGGTAGAGTATAGCTAAAACTTCCTTTCTCTGTCAAGAAAGCTGAGCATTCCCTGATAAAACAAATTAAACCTGAACAAGAGAAGTCAGGGACAAATAACACCTTCAGGTCTAGGAGAACGGTGGAGAAAGACTATGGAAAGCTGTTTCTGCCATTCACCTAGAGAAGCAGCCAGGTGTGGGTCTACCTGAGAGATGTGTCATGCCACCAAGGTACCCAGTTGGCAGAATAAGTGGGGAATTAGACAATTATAGAAACAATGCTCATAGTGGAAGCTACAAAAATAGGCTAATCAGTCTTCCAAAGGAATGACTGAGGCTCAACAGACTGTCCCTGCTACAGTAACTTGACCATTTTAAGGATAATTTAAATGTATAACTTATTTTCTTTATTGGGTGGTGATGCCTTTATAGTTTACAATAAAACCTTTTAACAGAATGACCTATGAGAAACAAAAAAGTACAAGCTTATTAGAAAATAAATAAATGAGTACTTCATTTCCTTTCCTTAAGGAAGCTATTGATAAATATATAACTTGCTCAAACTGCTTCTTAATTTCCACAGTCCAAGGACACATGAAGGTTAAATGAAATGTACTATCCAGAAAGTGATCCCAGACCTAAAGGAAGAAAAATATGTAAAAACCAAGGAAGGGTCGTGGGGAGGAGAGAAGACAGTTGGGGTGTGGCAACAATGAGATATGCAACTTTCCTCTAGATCTCAAACGTTTCCTTCCCCTCACTATCATGATCCCAATTCTACCTTAAAAATCCAGCTAGACCAGAGGACGTACACTGGTACAGATAGAAACAGGAAACATGGAGAATTCAGGACAGATGATCCCTTCAGGGCCAGTGGTGACAGTGGCAATACCAGGAGGGTGAAGAGAAGGTGGAGTAGAAAGGGGGAACCTATTACAAGAATCTACATACAACCTCCTCCCTGGGGTGCATACAACAGGGAAATAGCAAAGGGAGCTATCAGACAGTGTACAAAATGACAAAATAATAATAATTTATAAATTATTAAGGGTCCACGAGGGAAGGGAGAGCAGGGAAAGAGTGGAAAATGGAGCCGATACCAGGGGCTTAGTAGAAAGAGAGTGCTTTGAGAAGGATGATGGCAACAAATATACAAATGTGCTTTGTATACAATGGATGGATGTATGGATTGTGATAAGTTTTTTATGAGCCCCAATAAAATAATTTTTAAAAAGACCAAATGTACAAAACAAATAAAAAATTAGACTTTATACAATAATAAATAAATAAAAGCTACTGATAAATATATAACTTGCTCAAACTGCTTCTTAACTTTCACAGTCTAAGGACACATGAAGGCTAAATGAAATGTGTTATCCAGAAAGAGATCCTAGAACTAAAAGAAGCAAAGTATATAAAAACTATGGAAATCTAAAAGATAGCATCGGTATCAGTGCATTAATGATAATAAACATAGCATACTAATATAAGGTGTCAGAGTCCTGGCAGTATAGTGGCTATGCATTGAGCTGTAAAGCGCAAGGTCAGCAGTTGAAATGGAAGAGGAGGCTTTCTCACCCCATAAAGAGTTACTGTCCTGGAAACTCATAGGGGCGTGTGGCAGTCATGTGCTTATGTTAATTTTATGATTGAAATGTAGGGGTGGAGTCTAGCCTGTTAATCTGGAGATAGCCATTGAGTAGCCCATGAGGCCTCTATGTGGGCATGGCTTTCTCCTGAGACTTCTGGGAAATCTTGCGATATTTCCCTCATGAAGATGAGAAACTATCTCCCCAGTTGTTGGGAGTTAGTTCTTAGAGACGATTAATCATGGACAAGACAAGATGGCAGTATCCGAGAAACTGGAGGAGCCAGCAGAGAGACCACACGGCTTTGCTCTGATGGAGCTAGACCTCTGAAGGTGGGGCAGCCACATGGAGACCTCTGCCAGCGATGAGTTGCTTCTGCTGTTGATGGACCCTGAGCCCTGGAAGTGAGGAGCCATGGGGAGACCCCTATCAGTGCTGGGACTCTGCACCCACTGACCTGTGACTTTGTGAGTCGGAAGGAGACTTTATAGAATGATTTCGGGTATATGGGTTAATATCGGACTTATGACTTTGAACTGGACTGTTCCTCTTGTATATAAACCTTTTCCTTATATCTATATGCGTGTCTATGAAATCTGTCCCTCTAGTCTACCAGGACTAACACAGGACAGTTCTTACCTGTGAGAGGTTTCTGAGTCAGAATCAATGCCATGGCAGTGAGTGAATGTAAGATTGTAATAGCAGAAACTGGGTCTATATTATATGTAAATTCCCTGTGCTATCATTGGAATGTTCTGTAAACCCAAAGTCATTCTAAAAAATAAAGTTTATTTTTAAGTTTATCAACACCTATCATTTCCTATGATAGAGAAACATCATTAACCCCACGAAAACCAAAAGCTCACTCACTGCGATCAAGTTGATGACAATCCACAGAGACTCTATTGGTCAGGAGAGAACTGCCCCTGTCAGTTTCTGAGACTGTAATTCTTGATGGGAGTCAAAAGCCCTATCTTTCTCCTGAGGAACTTTCTCCTGGTTTTGAACTTCTGGCCTTAAGGTGAGTAGGCCAAAGCATAACCACTAAGTTCAACTTGTCATCACTATTCCACCAGTAATCTAAATAAAAACCAGATGACACACATTCCTTAAAGAAGAAAAATCAGAAAGGATCTCTTTCAAGAAAACAATTCAAAGGCCACAGAAAGCTCATTTACACATAACACTGAGATGAAACTGTCCACTGAAATCAGACCTCTCTTCCTTTTACATTTTCAATTCCAATTTTTCTTGTGCAAACAGTGAAGCAGTTACTGCTTATGTTATGTCCTCTGACAGAAAAGAACTTCACAAGGGAAGATGAAGCTGTTTTTCTATCAGTGAGATCAGATGCTCAACAAAATCATTTAATTCAAATATGGATTTAGTTTATCTGTGTCACAGATTCAAATTAGAGCTTTTGAAGTTCCTCTGTTAAAGGCAAAACATTTTATTCTATATACTATTATAAATTTATTTAAAAATAAAAGAGTAAAGCAGTATGGCAAATTTGCTACATTGAACTGTGATAGGTGGCAGAGAGAAAGCGACTGTCACACAAGCAAAAAAATGATTTCGTTTAGTAATCTGTATGTATGAATGTATTTGAAATATTGGTATCTATGGGTTCTATTTCAATCCACTGAGTATCACAGCCTGTATGGAGGCAATTATACACAACACCAGGAGCCCTGGCAGCCTAGTGCCTTGCTCACCGACCACAAAGCTCATAGTTCAATGTCACCAGCTGCTCTAAGTAGAAAGATGAGGCTTCCTTCTCCCATAAAGATATGCAGCCTCAAAACCTCACAGAGGCAGTTCTGCTCTGTCTTGTCGGATATCACCATAAGTCAGAATTGATAAAACTGCAGCGACTTTTATTATTATTCTTGCTAATTTATATATCACACCAATTCTAGGCTTACCTATACATCATGTAGTTCTTATGTAATAAAAACAAAAAAATTGGGATGCAGTGGAAGTGATATTCAAAGGTTGATTTGTCCTAATAAGTGTACACATAGAAAAGGAAGAAAGAGCTAAACACCTCAGCATGATTAGAACAAGATCAATAAAACAAACCCTAAGACACTGAAAACATAAATAATATATTAAAAGTAGGGGGGAAATCAACAAGACAAGAATTTGATTCCTTGAATAGATTAACAAAAGTGATAAACCATTGACAAACCTAACAAAGGAAAAGGAGAAAAATCAAATATTACAAATGAAAAATGAAATGGGTTACATCATGATAGCATCACCCAAAATGAAACCATAGTTACATAATATTAAATTTTGTGATCCAACAAATTTGAAAATCTAAAAGAAGTGAACAATTTCTAGAAACATGTCAGCCTAACTAAATGAACAAAAATTGTTGTAAAAAATTCAATAGACTAAGAACACAGAGAGAAATAGATATGGTCACTAAAATATTTCCAACATAAAAAATTCCAGAGGCTATATAGCTTCACTGGAGAATTCAGCGAATCATTGAGAAGCATTAGCAAGAATTTTACACAAACTATTCCAAAAGGCTAATACACTACTAAACTCACTTTACTGTGCAGGTACATAGTTCTTATCTCGTGATCCTTACCTTTTTAATACCTTGTCAACTAAACTGGATGATAACATAACTGGATACAGAAATCAGCAGAATATAAGACTACAGACCTTTGCATCTTAGGAACATACTCTCAAATCGAACTCACAGCCATCAAGTCAACACTGATGTACATTGACCCCCTGTGGGCTTCTAAAAGTGTAGCTGTTTACAGGAATAGGACGCTCAGTCTTTCTCTCACAAACATATGCCCATGCAGATTACAGCTCATTGAATACTATCGCACTGGAGTTTCTCTTAGATGTCAAAATCTTCCACAAAATTCAATCAAATATTAAAAATGGTAATACATCACACTCCAGTGTGATGCAGGCCCACTTGGTATCCATGCCCATATTTGCTGTGCCAGGATGGTTCAATATTAGAAAAACAATGTTTTCACCATATAATTATATCCATCAATGTGCAAAAGACATTCAATAAAATTTAGAATCCATTCTAGATAAAAATATTCACCAAAATAGTAATAGATTGGGAATATCTCAAGTTAATCAAGAAGACCATAAGAGCAATACCAATGAAAAACATTTCACTCAGTGCAGAGAAAGTGAAAGCATACTCTTTATCAGCAGTTTTAATTATTGTATTTTAAAAATTCATAGTCAAATCTCTCAGACATCCAAAAATGTATTAACAGTCAACCTGAAAAAGCAGCAGCAAAATTCTTTTCAGCAGCATGATTTATATCTAGAAAATCCCAAAGATTCAATAGAAAATGTACTGGCACTAATTGAAAACTTTGATCACATAGCATGCTCTGAGATCAACATACAAAGATCAACTGGATTCTGTATAGTCAGGAAGAAGATCCAAAAAGAAAATTAAAAGAACCATAACCACTCAAAATATAATATACTTAGGAATGAAACAAGCTTGAAAAACAGAAAATATGTACAAATAAAACTATAAAGGAATATACAAGAAACCAAACAGACGTACATAAACAGAAGAGATCCTATGCTCATGGAAAATAAGACTTAAGTTAGTAAAAATTACTGTCTTATTGAGAACACTCTTTAAATTCAATGCAATTTCAATCCAGATCCCAACACAATTCTTCAAAGAAATTGAAAAAACAATCAATAAGATCATAGAGAAATGAAAGATAAAAAATTAATTAAAAAGAGAAATGTAAGGCATGCAGAATAAACAAAACACCACTAGAAACAAAAGCAAAAAGCATGAGGCCTCTCATCGATTTAAAAAATGTGCTCTACAAGCACAGCAATCAAATAGTTCGGTACTGGTACAAGAAAGAAATGTAGGTCAATTGATTGGGACAGAAAACTTAGAAATTCAACCAAGAACCTACAAACAGCTGACTGTTGATAAAGAACTAAAACAAATTAAAGAGGCAAAAAATAGTAAATGTTGCTGGAGCAATTGGATCTCCATGGGCAAAACAAAAAAACATCAGCCATACCTTACATCATATACAAATGAATTAAAGACCAAAATATAGACTCTAAAACTGTAACAAGCAGAAATGAAAAATTAAAGGCAGATTTAAGGGCCTAAAAAAAGGCATGAATATAGTGCCCAACATAATGAAAAACATCCACACTGCAGAAGACAATATATAGAGGCCTGGGACTGTCTAAAACTATGACATATATATATACCTCAAAGAAGTCATTTGAAAAAATAAAATTAAGAACACACAGACTGGGGCGGGGTGGAATTGGCAATTGATACATCAGATAAAGGACTAATTTCGAAAAGCTATAGAATACTGCAATGCACTAAAAAGAAAGCCATGGATATTTCAAAAAGAAAACAAGTATAAGGCATGAATACACAATTCGCTAAAGATGACATCCAGGCAGTCAACAATCATATGAAGAATTGCTTGTGATCATAAATTATAAGAGAAATGCAAAGTAATGCAAATAAAATACTATTCCACAGCCACACTTGTAGCAAAGTTAAAAACAAACAGAAATTAATAAATGTTGGAAAAAGTGTGGAGAGATCAAAACACTCACACCTTGCTGGTGAGACTGTAGAATTGTATGATCACTATAGAAAACAGCATGGCACCTCCTTAAACATACATGAAAAGAAATGCTATATAACCCAGCAACCTCTCTACTTTATACATACCCCAAAGGAAAACAAAACCAAAGCAGAAATGCAAACCCATGTTTATTGCAGCATTTAAAATAATAGTAAAAAGACAGAAATGAACCAAAACTCCACATGGAGGAATGGATGCACAAACTCTGGCACACATACACAATGGGATATTAGGCATCTCAAAACAGCAATAGTCAAAATGTCAAACACCTCATGACATGAACAAATTTGGAAGACATTATGCCTAGCAGCTAATCTCATAAAGATGCATATTTTATGACACCAGTATTATAAAATAAAGAAGAAAAACACCCTCAAGAAATGTGATTTCCATACCAACATAAAACAGACCTTTAAAGCTATGAGGAGGCAAGTAGGGGGGTTGGGAAAAGTACTAGAAGGGAAGGAAGGAAGGTTAGGCTTGGCAGGGGGAAAAACAACCACTGGTCACAATAGAACATTGTTCAAAGTAGAACTGGAAAATGAGCTCTCTAGGTTGGCAGGCACTCAAACGAAACGGCGCCCAACTTCAGCATAATAGTGTTTGTGAGGATGGTGAAGGACTAACCAATATTTCATTCTATTGTGCACGCAGTTTCAATTAGGATGAGTCAGAGGCAACCCACTGGTCGCTAACACCACCAGAGGTGTTCCATCAGATGGTTATGTTTCTGTGGCTACTAATAATCTAGCATGCCGTGTATGTATGTGTCTCAGTGGGTGTGCTGGTGTTTTAATAGTATTCTTACTAGTTTTTGAGTATTCTCTTTGCTATACTCACAGATAATTAGCAGTCTTACCACCCCACTCTTTTTTTCCTAAGTGCTCTGTATGTTTTAAGAATCACTCTTGAAAAATGAATGCATGCACTATGCTGGGGAATGCATAACTGCACATCCCAAGATAAATGCACCTGCCATGAAGTATATACTATGCCTACAGACCCCCAGAGAGAAAGAGAAAAGGTTTCACATCAAAAACACTAACACTAGTTTATGATACATCCATATGAAAACACAACTGTTAAACAAACTAAAAAATCTATTTTATAAGTAATTATTGATTTGTTCTTCAACCTCAGACTGGAGTGTATTTTAGTTCTGTTCTACTGACAAGGTGACTGGACACATCAGGGCCTGAGATGGTGTAGCAGCTCACCATGTCTAAGCAGTTGCAACACAAGTCAATGCTGCCTACAGCTTCCTACAAGCATATCTATCCTTGGACCAACTAGCTGCAAGAAGTCAACATCATGTGATATTTGCACCACTGCACTTGGATTTCAGAATGAATAACACATTTTCACCCCTTTGCTCACATAACCAAGAGTATAGATAACATTTTTTTCAATAATATTTGTGGCCAAAAATCCATTATAGTTACATAGTCGCTTTGGCATGCTTTATAATTGGATAGCTGTGAATGGTCACAACGGTTTTCATGGCCAGTCTCATAAAATATCAGATAACTCAATTTTAAAATATTGAGGATCATGCTTGACCTTAGTGTGGACATTGGGGGAACTCACAGAATATACCATTGTTATATTTATGCTTCCAAAGACTGACAATCAAAATTATTGATTTCATTCATCATGACCCCATCAGAGCACTACTAAGGTTATAAATCTCTACAAACACAGAAAGCCTCAGCTTACTCCCTTGGAGAGGCTGGTGGGTTTGAACCACCAATCATGTGGTCAACAGCCCAATGCTTACCCAACAGTGCAACCAGGGTTCTTAGTTACCTCCAAATAGAAAAAAAAAAGTGCTACCCGTGTTGAATGAAAAACTTGACAGAACATATATTTAGTACCACTCTCAAAGGGAAAAACACAGTCTTTTATCTCTTCTATTCTTATACCTGTTTTGTGCTTTTGTTTCTTTTCTTTTCTTTTTTTTTTTTGCATGGATAAAATAACCAGCGTCAGAAAATATGATCTCTCATTAAATTCTCTTATTTAAAATCCCAAATGGTACTTTTTTTTGGTGTGTGTGTGTGTGTGTTGTGTTTCCATACACATGTTGAAAGCAATGACAAGGAAGGACTTGCAGATTCTGGTGAGGAGCAGAAAAGAGGACCAGGAGATAGATATTCTCAATACTGAAATGCATCCAGGGTTTGGCCACTTCCCTTTAATAACAACGGAACCTGAAGACAGACAACTTGGCAGATGAGTATCTGACGTGGCTGAGCAAGGTAATGACAGAGATGCAAAGTGCAAAAAGACCCAATAAGAAGTGGGGATAATAGGTTGTCTTTGGGTCAAAAGACTATCCCATAAATGGTGAAGACAAGGCAGTCGCATAGGAGATATTCTAAAAGTGCCCTGGAAAGTAGACTCAGATCAGCATGGATCTTTCAGGAGTGCGTCCAACACCTTTTCAAGGGCGCACTTACAGATTCAAAACAGAGGTTGCCTCCAATATGGTGAATGATATCTGGCATCTTAAAAGTCTACAAGTGGCTATATCAGATACAACTATTAGTCTTTAGTAATCTGGAACAAAATAGAAGGAAGTAAACCCAACCATCAGAGGCAGACCAGGACTACAGGATTAATTGTCTATATGAATCACTGTCTCTTTCAGACCAGAAGAATTAGACAACATTCCCACAAGTGAATGTTCTGGGCAGGTGCACAATAGATGAATTCTGATAAAGGGGAGAAACAGAGACCACAATTTCAAATCCTTTTAATTTATTTATTGAAGGTTCTTGCAGCTCTCGTCACAAGCCATTTGTTAGTCACATCGGTATATACGTAGTCATCATCATTTAAAAAGCATTTTCTTTCTACTTGAGCCCGTGGCATCTGTTCCTCATTTTTTCACCCTTCCACCACCCCCAGGTCTCTTTGATAATTTATAATTGTGGGGATTTTATGTCTTCTGCTGCCTGCTGTTTCATTTCACCCACTTTTCTGCTGTCCGTCCCCCTGAGATGGAGGCCATAGGTCAATCCTTGTGACCAGTTTGGATCTGTTGTGGTTGGAGAAGTTCTTGAGAGTGTAGATAGGAATTGCTTTCCAAATCTTGAACTGAAACTACCCTTGGAAGTAAATTAAATATCAGTTTAGCATAAGAAGTAAAGATCATCACATTAAAACTGTAGGGAAGGCCAACAGCTATTTTAAAATACAGATGAGAAAGTTGGAGTTGGAGTCCAAAGGTTTTAAGGAAATGGAAGTGAAGCAACTAGAACAAAACTAACAAGAGTGTTGACACAAGTAAAAATGCCAGAAAGAAAATGTCACTGACTATGAGATGCGGCAAGAGACTGCGGTTTGCTTTAGTTACACCAAAACGAATTTAAATAAATATGCACGCACAGGCAGAGATTGCAAACTGGAAATACCATTCTTCTCACCGAGCTGAATGAAAACCAAACCAGATTCTTTGAAAAAAAAAATCATCAATTGAAAACCCCATAAAGAACACCTCTATTCTTTGACACAGAGGGCCACCCCAAGTCAAAATCTACCCCAGGAAAACCGGCACTAGTGTTCACATATGGAAAGGTGTCTCAGTTTCAAAATGAAGAGAGTTTTCAAACTTAAGTGATCTGCTTGATTTCTGAGAACTAGTGGGTACTGGACCCAAAGCGCCCACCTCACACTCCGTATAGCATGGTGGGTTAAGCTTCGCTCTGCAACCCACAAGTCTCACCACTCAAAACTACACGGTGCTCTGCAGGACAAAGAGGAGGCTGTGTACAGTTGTAAAGTTTGAGTCTCAGAAACTTGACTCAGTGGCAATGGGTTTTTAAAGTCTCTTAAGAGACTGTAGTGATGCAGAGGGGTAAGTGTTAGGCTGCTAACCACAGGTTGGCAGGTTAAAGCCACCAGTTGGGTCAAGGATCTACAGTCCTCAACTTGAAAAATAATTTTTGACATGAAATGTCCATCACCTGAAGTGCAGATTTTCTGACCTGCCAGAAATGATGTGCCCACTCCTTATAATACATTCCAGATCTTCAGGAAGTCAGAAACTCTGGAGTCTGTATACTTAAAGCTCAGTATAAGGCCCATGAATCTCATGGTGCCGGCATTGAATGAATTTGATGATGAATTAGAGCACCTACTGCATACTTGTGATGTCTTTGGGTACTGCAGATGGTCAAGGACTCATTGACTAATCAGAAGAGTGGCTGTTAGAATTCACCCACAAGCTCTTCAAAATAAAGAGCTTGTGATCTACTTCTTAAAAATCAGCCACTGAAAACTCCACGGAGCTAAGTTCTACCCTGATTGGATTTAACTTGATGGCAGCTATCTGGTTGGTTGGCTGTTTGTGGTGCATCTGTATAAGGTGTTATAAAGCATCAAGAAGTCAAGCAGAAAATACCTTGGAAATGATAATGGCAACATATATACAAATATGCCTGACACAATTGATGTGTGGAGTGTTATAAGAGCTGTAAGAGTCCCCAATAAAATGGTGGGGAGAACAATAAACTGTCAATTAACTACAAAAAACACACACACAAACAAACCAATAAATACTAAGATCTTCAAGTTCAAACGTTCTTTTTGTCTATAATTATTCTGACAAAACAGTTCTAATTTGGAAGACCTCAATTACTTACAAATTGGACAGTGAATTTGTTTGAGGAAGTAATTCCAAGGAAGTCATGTGTGTCTTAAATAAATTCCACCATTTACAACTTCCCTCTAGAGACAGTGTTTACTTTCCATTTTACAACATAATATGAAACTAGTACAGTCAAAAACCAGTCTGTACAAGCACCATAAACGATTTCTTCCCATTCCATTCATCTGGAAAACTACCTACAGCAGTCAAGCGCTACCTAAATTGTAACAAGTAGTAAGTTGAACACACAGAGCGATTGCATGTCCATCAGGCAGTTTGTTTACTGTGGTTACTTGCATGTTACTATGATCCTGGAAGCCATGACATCAGTATTTCAAATACAAGTGGGATCACCCATGATAGACAGATCTCAGAAGAGTTTTCAAACTTAAGGCACAATATGAAGGAAGGTCTGGAGATTTACTTCTAAAAACTAGCCAATGGAAGCCCCACAGATCACACAAGAATATTGTCTGATTACCAGAAATAGTGAAGATGGCACTGACCTAGATAATATTTCATCTCATTGTGCATTAATTTGTCATGAGTCTGAGTCAATTCAACATCCACAAAGAGTATCCCAATCATACTACAGTTTAACATAAAATTACTTCAAATTTTGATTGGAAAACACTACCATGTTTTGGTTCTGCAGGAACCAAACTGTCCAATATCTAACACCTATTATTCTTCAACTCCACTAGTATGCCTCTGGATGGGCATGGGTCAGGAAATGTACAGGGGATGAGGTGGAATGCTAGATGGTAGACATAGCAAAACAATGAAATGGCATACTACTGAGGTAATCATTCCACTGAGAAGAAAAGATAACATTTTGGATGGAATCAATCACTAACACAATGGGGAGTGAAATGAGTACATGCATTTTGCAAATATAAATGAGTAAGACTTGAAAGAAAATTCCTATTCACTGCATAGTTTCTATTGCATTGTGTTCAGAATACATGGGGTCTCCTGCAAATAATTCTGTTTTTAAGTGTTCTTTGATCTTTGATGAAATTCTGGGAACTACATCCAGATGTGATACTTCTTAGAGCCCTGGTGACAATGTGGGATAAGCATCTGACTCCTCACCCCAACATGGATGGTTCAAACTCACCAGCAGTTTTCAAGAAGAAAACTGAGGCTATGTGCTCCTATAAAGATTTACAGTCTTAGAAATCCTACTTCGGGTCACTATGCGTCAGAAGAGATCAAATGGCACTGAGTTTGAGTTTCATGTTCTTCTTGAGGTCAGGAATGCATTATCTTTCTCTTTTTGTCTCCAGGATCTCAGAAAGTATCTAGATAGAGCTGGCACATAGAAGGCACTCCAAAAATACTTGAGTAAAAATCTGCCTAAAATCATACCAAGGGCATTCTCCTTAAAAAAGCTTGTTATTTTTAAAATCATATTTGGTTAGGAGGAAGGGAACATGAACAGCTGTAAGAGGAAGTGGAGCAGAAGCAATCCAATTTACCAAAGCAGCTAACAGCTGCCATGGTAACAATCAGATGAGGCAACTTAGGTTAGTTCTTTTCCACTTGAACAAGTAGAGGAAGGCAAATATTGCACTTGTTAATCTTACCTCAGAAGGAGGTGGGGCTGAGGGCACAAATCTACCAGGTGACACCAGGGCCCACTAAGGCTAATAACCTCACTTTATTATGCCTCATCTCTGAAAGCGTTATTTTTAGAAACTTAAAATTTAATTTTAGAAAATTGAAACTGAGCAAATGACGTTCGAGATACACTCAAAAAAAGGATACAATTTACAACAATGCTTACGTATTTTTATTTCCATGGAGTTACTGTATTTTAATCCATTGGCAGATGACAAAAAGATGGTCACCACACCCATTTTCTCTACATAAATTCTCTCATACTGCAGTGAGTCACTCACTGCAGGACCAATGTTCTCCTTACTTTCCTGGAGGAGAAATTGAGTGATGGAGAAAGGACTTCCAGCCCTGTATAACTACCCAGATGACAGAAACCACTAATGCCTTTCAAAATTACTTCTTTGTGTGCATCTTAAGTCCCAAGTATGCAAATTGTCATCCAAAAAAATGCCTTTCACTTGTTTTATAACAAGTATCCATCTAAGTGAGGTGTCAGCTAACTTAGCTAAGAGGAAACAGCAGCCCATTTCATCCAACAATTGCAAAAATCAAAATCCAAGATTAGAGGAGGGAATTGTATCAGAGCTTAAATTCTGAGCACCAGGCTTGCAGAAGGTTGTGGATGAAGTGAAAACCCAAAATCCATTTGCCAAGTCTCCACATGGATTAAGACTCCATTGAATTCCCTCTGATCATTGATCAGGGGTGTAAATAGCCTTGCCCTCAAACACAAAACACTGGAAAGTGGATAACTGCAGAAATAGTTAAGATAAAATTTAGCGTCTTATCATTTGTTTTCCTTTTTGATCCATTTTTAATTTGTTTTAGTTTCTATTACCTGCTGCTTTCTCTTGGATAGGGGGTTTTGTTTTCAGTTTAATTATCTCATAAATAGTTGATAAAGTTAATAAACCTTGCTTGACACTAAAGACTCCAAGTCCTTTTCAGTTTCATTTTTCTTTTTTTAACTCACTCAGACCATTCTTTGGGTTTAAGGGATAAGGAATCTGGTGGGGTTTCCGCCCCTGATTTTGGGGTTTTCTTTTGTTGTTGTTGTTTATAAAGACAGTCCATCTCAAGAAATTAAATCAACAACAATTTCTTACTGCACCCTAGTCCCTCCCCGCTCAGTAACCTCACCCTCCCCTCTCTCTGTTCCAGCCCTATCCCTGGCCTCCTCATAGTCATCAGTCTTGTCTATTCATGTGTAAACCATGCTTCTTTTTCTCTAGTTTCCTTATAACAATGGTGCTGTTGAGTGTGTATCTGTGTAAGATGGACTAAGTTGTCTAAGCATAATGTTCTCTAGCTTTGCCCATATCTTTCAGTGGTTAAGAGAGTTGTCATTATTTTTTATTGATGTATAATATTCCACAGTATGAATGTACCAGAGCTTGTCTATCAATTCCTTTATAAGTGAAGTTTCTGGTGGTTTACCTGTTTTTGCTATTATGAAAACTGCTGCAATAGCATAGTTGATATCATATTCTCTTCTTTTCATGTCAAATTTTTTACTTCTTGAGGGCACATACCCAGTAGAGAGATTAGTGGATCATAAGGCACTTAACTTTGCATTTGTTTAAGGAAGTGCCATACTGGTTTCCATAGTGGTTATACAACTCTACAGTTTCACCAGTAATTTGAGGACATTTCTATCTCTCCGCATCCTCTCCAGAGGATGTCTGTTTGGTTAAATTTTGCTAAAAGTGTCCGTGAGGTGGTATCTCATTGTTTTAATATGTATTTCTTTTACTACTAATGATTGTGAACATTTTTTCATATGGTTGTTAACCATGAGGATGTCTTCTTTGGTAAATTGTCTATTCATGTCTACTGTCCAATTTTTGATTGGGCTATTTGTATTTTTCTGGTTAAGATGTGATTTTCTATAGTTTTTGTAGATTAGTCCTTTATCCGATGTATTATTAGTGAATAGTTTTCCCATGCTGTCGGTTCTGTGTGGACTTTTTTGATTAAGTCTTTTGATGTGCATAAATGTCTTAATTTTAGTAGGTTCCACTTCTTTGTCTGTGCAGTGTGGGTATTTTCATTCTTTGGTAGGTGGTGTGTTTATATCTTGTATTTAGTGTCCATGTGTCCCTATTTTTTCATTGATGGCCTTGGAACAAGCTTTTTCTCATTTATTTTGTCATAACTTGGATTTTGTATGTGATATTCCTTATGTGAAATTCAGTATAGATAAATCTGTAGAGGCAGTAACTAGATTAGTAGGTCTTTGGTGTTATGGCATGAGAGGCTGAGGGTAAAATCAAAACAAAAAAACTCATTGCTATCAAGTCAATGTTGACTTATGTCAAAGCCATATGACAGGGTGAAACTGACTCTCTAAATTTCTGAGATTGTAACTCTTTAAAGGGGTAGAAAGTCCAATCTTCTTCTCACTGGGGAGTCATGGGTGTCTAATGAGAATAGATGCAGGAAGGAAAAAAATATTCTTGATTGTGGTGATGATTGTACAACTTTTTTCTAACATATTTAAACCACTTCATTGTAAAGTATGTGCATTATATCAGTAACACAGTTTCTAAAAAGTGAAAATCTTTTAGAGGTGGCAAAATCCTAATATAATTTGAGCTGAAATACAAACAACCAGAAAAGCATTTTCTAGCATATTGAAAATACTATGGATTGCCAAAAGAACAAACATACCTGTCTTGGAAAAAGTACAGCCAAAAGGCTTCTTAGTGCCTCTCTACCAAGCTTAGTGCTTAGTACTTAGTACCAAGTAAGGTGCGATTTTGCCTTACTTACTTGGGACATGTGTTCATGAGAGACCAGTCCCCTGAATGGACATCATGCTTGGTAAAGTAGAGGAGCAGCAAGGAAAAAAAAAAAAACAAAGAAAGAAAGAAAGGAAGGCCCTGGACGCTATGGATTGACGCCCGGCAACAATGGACTCAGAGTAGGAAGAGCCATGCATAATAAGCAAGACGTGGCGGTTCTTCACTCTGTGGTGTTGGGCGGGGACGAGTGGGAGCTGTTGTCTTTCCCCACCCCACGTCCCGACCCTGGCAGGAAGAGCTGAAAAGTGCAGGAAGATACCTGCTGTGACGTCAAGGCGCGGAGATATGCAAAGGAATCTCAAAGATCGTAAAAATGGAAAATCTCCCCCTCCTGCAGACATGACCTTCCTCTTTCAACATGACGATTAATAACTTGGCTTTACATTCTTTCTGAGCTTTGGGGGGCAGTGAATATATTGTATGGTTTATCATTGTATTACAAAGTAGGAAAAAAAGTTTTGCAGTTTGTATCTGGGTTCAAAATCCTGCTTTTTCATTAACTGGTCAAACCCCTTACTAGTTGTCGATCTAAATCATTGAGAGTTATTAAAGCTTACTCCTAGGGCTCCTGGGAATTGAGGGAGTGAACTCGGCAAAGTGCCCATTTATACCGATCAATATAAATACTCCACGATTATTTTTTTTTCTTTGCTACTTACCGTCAGGGAAACAACAAATACCCAAACTAACAAACTGGCAAACAGCGTGGGCCACAGCCTGAAGGATTTGGGACAAGACTGTGTGACCAGATCAAGGAGATATGGGTGCTCGCCTCAACCTGGGCCAAAGAAGAATCTGCACCCCCTGTGAATTACAGCGACTCCCCTCCTCCGCCCGCCAGAACAATGCACCGGGAGCCCTTCCTTTGCAGGGCCCACAACTAGCAGGTGAGGCTTTCTTCCTCAGCCTGAGTTATCGGAGCACCCCACCCCCTTCCTCAACTCTCCGCAAAGTTCAAGTGGATGAAAATGCGGAGAAGAAAGAGTGGGGCCAGTGAGTGGCAGATGGCAGCGCATCTGAAGGACAAGAAATGTCCCCTGGCTTCCCAAACACACACACCCCCCCCCTCCACCACCACGTTACACACACACACACACACACACACACACACACACACACCTCCACCCCTGCCTCCCCACTTCTCGCACGCCTACCTGGGGATGAACTTGGCCTCGTCACCCAGCCGCCTCTGGAAGTCCTGCCACGCCGGCCCCGGGCTCGCGCGGCCCCACAGAGCGGTCAGAGCGGCCGCGGAGTCCTCCTCGCCCGACTCCTCGTCGCTGTCCCCCACGCCCGGGCGCGCCCCCGCCTCGGGCCCGGCGCCCCGGAGCTCGGGCGCCCCCACGCCCCGGCGCCGCCCGCCGCGCCGCGCTCCGCGGAAGCCGCGCGCGAACTCCTGGAAGGTGATGGCGCCGTCGCGGTCGGCGTCCAGCCTCTGGAAGAGCGCCTCGGCCTCCGGCGGCCGCACGCGCAGCTCCGCGCACAGCGCGCCGAACTCCTCGCGCTCCAGGCGGCCCGAGCCGTTGGCATCGCAGGCGGCGAACGCGGCGCGCAGCCGGGCCAGCTCCGCCGGGTCCCCGTCCGCCTCCATCCCGCCCGGCGGCGGCCCGCGGAGCGCGGGCTGAGGGGGCGTCCGCCCGAGCCCGCAGGGGCGGCCGCGGGTAGTCCGGGGCCACCTGCTGCCGCCCGGAACGGCGGCCGGCGGCAAGTTCAGCTGGTCCTGCTGGTTCCGCCACTGGCGACAACGTGCGGGCGGGGCTGGGCGTCTGGGCCGGTCAGAGGGGGCCAGGCGGTGCGTCCCTGGGGCGGTGGGCGTGGGACCCCCGGACTCCCGCCAGCCCGGGTCCAGAGCAGTTTCCCCTGCGCCTCCAGGTACCCCGAGCTGGGCAGCCCCGACTGAGCGCAGGTGGTAGGCGAGCCTCACTTTCCAGAGGGGCCGGACCGCCCAGAGAGGGGAGGGACCTCTGGCTCGGGTTCCCACGCCCCCAGGATCTACCCCGGGGTTTGGAGGCTGGACTCTGGCTAGAGCCGGAGTTGGGAGCTCCGGGAGCTGCGGGACCCAATCACAGTGGAGCCTGCAAGCAGACGGGCATTCACTATCCCTCGGAGATGTTTCCTGTGAGCTTGAAGAAACTTGGAATTTGGTACAGAAGTGAGGATTGCAATAAAGTACACTCAATGCTTTTGTTTCCTCCCACTTCACCGCCATCGGTAGATCCTGACGTATGAGGATCCTAGGGAGCAGGCTAGAAGTGGGTTTCTGAAACTTTAGTTCCATGGAAGCTAAAAGTCTCATCTTTCTATTGCAGAGGGCCTGAGGCACGGGAACTGCTGACCTTGTCGGGGCTAATACTTAACCACTCTGCCCCAAAGCTCCTTTTTCGGTCACTCCCTACGTTTATTCACTGCCATCAAGTGATTCCAACTCTGAGTGACCCTGAGGACAGTCTAGAACTGCCCCCGTGGGTCTCCCTGACTGGAACCCTTTCTTTCTCACTCACTGCCACCGAGTTGATTCGGACTCAGAATAGAAGCCTTTCTCCCTAGGAGGGGCTGGTGGTTTCAAACTGCTGACTGTGGTTACCATATCAACGTATAACCCACTATGCTATCGGGACTCCTTTGGTTTACTTGAGCATGTCCACGTTAAGTTCATAATATACTGTCGTCTACTAAATGTCTGAAACATCGTGAGAAAGCTTGAAGTGTTGTGAGAATTAACAAAATGTGACACAGGATGAAGTGAACCTGGGCGACTGGGGAAGAGGCTCAGGTAGGCATCCTGTTTGGTAAAGGAGAGTGGCAGGGAACTGAAGAATGGCTGAGGAATGCTTGGCTGACACCAGGATGGATTGGCTGGGACCCGGGCCTCAAACAGAAAATCACTTGTGAGATGGCGCTGGCCCCTCACAGAGTTTTGTTGCTGTCGTATGTAGGGTCTTCAACCAACTCAACTAACAATACGAAGGACTTGCTTGAGGTATTTGCCACAAACCTTGATTTATGGAAAGTGCTCTCTCTGAAGCGCAATAAAACGTGTGCGCCTGTTTGTTGACTGCTAACCTGCTTAAATGTATATTAAAATTCACAACATATTCCATATCCCCCAAACTGCCGACTCCACACCTGAGGGAAAATGAATAACTAAAATGGTTTCACGGACAGCATTCTTGAAACCAAGAGTCGGGCAATTGGTACTTTTACTTTAAACAACTCTGAAAATTCTAAAACTTACGCCGTCCTGATCTATTTCACCTTTGTACAAAGGATTAAAACAAGAATGAGAGACTAGAACATGTATGCATTCCCATATTGAGCAAATGGGAACAGTTTATAATATTTGATTTACATCTTTTTTAACTCAGTCCTATATTTTTTAAACTACCCCAAATTGAACTTCTTATCTGGTTGTAGGAAGGTAAGTAGTTGCTCCAAAAGCATGAGATTTTTATTAAACAAAAATATCACACTGTGACTCTATATTGTTCTTGACATAGCTTCTGCCTAAGCTCCTGGTGGCGTAGAGATTCCAAGTTACCGCTAACCTTAGGTTTAGCAGTTCAAAACCGCCAGCTGCTCCCGGGAGAAAACACAGGAAATGTGGTGGGTTACAATTATGCTGTCACCACTCTGCAGTTCCAGCTGTACCATTAGCTATGACTGCAGAGCAATCAGCTGTGCAGCAAGTTTTATTTTGCTTTGTTTTTGCTATGGCCTTTGCAGACCTGAGTTTGTAGTTCTGGCAAAAAAAAAATGTTGCTTTCAGTGGTTGGTCTATTTTATTTACTTTGTGGGGGCTTGGTGGTGTTACCTTCAAAAAGGTCATGTATAAAAACCACCAAACAGAATTGAACCAATGGCAATCCAGCAAGGAGACTGGATCTGTTGGTTGCGGTTTGATCTCAGCCAAGAGTGGTCATTGCCAAGTTTATTCACATAGGTAGCTGATCACACAAAGGTCTCCCGGGGTGGTGGGCAGGAGGAATCCTCAAGACAAATAAGAGCCTACAGAAAACAGGTTTGAACCTGGAGTTTCTGCCCAGGATACAACCTACAACAGCTGAACATGAGTCATGGGCCATAACACTGAAGGTAGCAAAGAGTTCCCAAAGTCAAGAGACAGAGCAAGCACAGCTAGAAAAAAGGCCTGCCTGGCTACGTTGGCTACTACACTAAACCAATTAGTAGCAACGTCAGAGAGAAGCCTGACAGCAGATAGGCCTGACAGCACGGCTGGCTGGTGAAAGAGAACAGCTAAGAGCCATGGAGGTTGGTAACTGCCCTTATCTTGGAGCTTTGTCTGTCTGACCCAGACTTGTTCCTATTACTTCCAAGTTGACTCTGATCCCAATAGTAGCCTGTTACTTCCTTAATGAACCACATAACTGGGACTATGGTCTAGGAGTTCTGTGTTGCTGTTGTGGTGAATTCTCAAACTCTGCAGGGAACTAGAGAGGACTGTGGGAGAAATGATTGGTGTCAGAAACCATGGAGAACTGGGAAGGCAGCTAATGACCTGACCTCTTCCTCTTAGGAGTTATCTTTGTGTGGATTCTGATGCTTATCCCACGTGAGCTTAAACACTTCTACAATACATTGACTCAATACTTAGTGATTTTTAAACAGCAACTACACGATGTTAACAGCACAGGTCAAATTATATGCAGATTGTTTCAATAAATAGGTTAACTATAACATTGGAATTTTTAATTTCAGGAAAAAAATATTTTTGTTTTGCTTCCCTACTTTCATAGTTATCAATATCTATAACAACCAAAATATATTTTAAAATATAAACATAGATTCAGTAGCAGATGTTTTAATTAGATGTATGTAATTGAGTGTCACATAATTAAATGTTTAACTAAATGTTACAAAAATGTCATGCTTGCCATGATAGAGCTATGAAATAAATTGGATATTTTCAAACATTGTAGAAGCTCGGAGATTAACTAAATAGGCATAAACACTTATAGACCATATGTGATACCATTTATATTTGGAAAAGTTATAAACAGATGAAGGATTTAATCATAACTGCATAAAATAGACTATATCACTGCAATAGTTTTGTAACTACTTCCTGTTTGCATTGTAGTGAGCTCAAGTGATGTGTCTACTTAAAATGCTATGTGATGCTAATCAACTTTGCTAAGCAAGTGGACTCCCCAGTAAATTGCATATTGCACCAAAATGACTCTTTGTGGTTGTCACATGCACCTTGGCACCCATACAAAGTACTACTAGTCATGGTAGAAGTGACCACAAGAAGCTGAGAAAAGCCATGGTATTAAAATAAAAAGATAAATAGCTTCATATATGCTATAAGTAGAGGCCTTTAGCTGCAGCTCCCCTCCCCCATTTTAAGATATATTAATTCAGTAGAAAGCCATCGCTGCACATAAAACAGCAGGTAAAAAACTTTGCACTCCTTGCAAAAATCTTTTTTATCTCACATTGAAAATGCTGTTTTTGATGGATGTAAGAGAAACATACATACTGACTTGAGAAAAAGTGAAATCATTATATAACTTAAGGCAAAAGGAGGCTGAAGGATCTGCAGCTAGAGAATTTAATGCCAGTATATGATGATTTGATAATTTTAGAAAAAGGTTTGGATTAAAAATGCCAAGATACCAGAAGAAGCATATTCTGTGAACAAGAGGCAGCAGTCAAACTTAGTTAGAGCCACCATTAAGAAAATTATTAAGAAAAAAGAATGTTTACTGGGGCAGTTCTTAATGCAAACAAAAGTCTGGGAAAATTCACAAAGGACATTTATTAGTAAGGAAAACAAGCAAGTGCCAAGATTTAAGGCAAGAAATGTAAAGAAATGTTTTATCGAATACAGTCCAGTTTATGGCCATGACAACCCTTACATCCTGCTATCCCCTGAGCATTGAAAGAAAGTGATAAGCACCAACTGCCTGGTTATTGCACAACAAGAAAGCTTGGACAAGAACACTTTTTCTGAATTGATTTCATTGACTTTATTTCTGAAGTCAAGAGCTACCTTAGCAGCAAGTGGCTTGTATTTTCTTGTGATATGCCCCTGGCCACACAGAACCTTCTGAACTAAAACCAAAAGTACTAAAGTAGCCTACTGGCACCAAACACAAATCTCTAATCCAGCCCTTGAATCAGAGGCCACAAGGAACTTTAAGTTCATTACACACAGTACTCTACAAAAGGATTGCCAATACTATAGAAGAGAACCTTGTTAAAGAAAAGATGGCAAAGGTCACCAATGCAGAAATAATAAATTCCTGCTGGAGAAAATTGGGTCCAGATGTTGTGCATGACTCAAGGAAAGTGTGAGAGTTACTGTGGATGTGGCCACCAAAAGGTGACAGTGAAGTATTTAAGGTATAGGTATCAGAGAAAGGAAACAGCTAATAGACATCACACCAGAGGACTTAACAGATGATGACTTCATGGAATTGGATGCTTCTGAACCAATGCTCAACAGTGAGGATGAAAACAGAACAATGACAGAAAGCATTGACAATCAGATAATCTAGCAAAAGGAATCTGATTATGCAAGCTGCTTTTGACTTCCTGGACATGGGTCCCCCTATGACAGGGACTAGTGTAAATTGTAGAAGAAGGTTTGGTGCTATTTGCAAACATTCTAGAGACATAAAAATGTCAGAAATTTCCATTTACCTCTATAAATTCACACTAATTTTCCTTGCCTTTCCTGCCTCCTTTTCCACTTCTTCTATATCTACCACCCCTAAAGCAGTAAGAACAACCCCTCCTCCTCCTTAGCCTATTCAGTGTGAAGATGACTCATCTTGTAAACCATGAAGTATGATGCTATCAATGGAGTTCAGAACTATATATGTAATTTCTCTTCCTTGATATTCTAAATAGTATTCTTTTTTTCAGACTTACTTTATGCTAAGTAGATCACACATATGAGGAGCTTTAAAAGTTCCTGGGAAAATGGAATTTTTAAGGAACATTGAGGTGTATTACACACACAGCACTCTATAAAAGTACTGCCAAATCTATGGAAGAGAGCCCTGGTAAAGAGAGCAAGACAGGAAGAATTTTTGTATAACATATAAAATATGGGTTAATCCACTATTTTTATTACCAGTAGCATTTCTCATCATCAGGCTAGTTGTCGTTAAATTTGGGCGGGGGGAGGGAGGGAGGGGAGAGTTACAATTATGGATGGATTTCTGACTTCTCAGAAGTGTGGCTCTTAACATTGGTGTTGTTCAAGTCAATCGTGCTTTATTTATTAATAACCGAAAGGCCTTCCATTTGGGTAGTTGTCAGTTGGGTAGTTCTTCAGCTGGAATATCTGGAACTACTCAGATGGCTATGGTCATGGTGACTTGATTGGGGCTCGATGGCCCCCCGTACAACATCTGGCAATCAGTGCTAACTTGACTGGGTTGTATGTCTCCTGGAGCCTCACCCAAATTTTCTCAGGCAGATGGCCCAGTGGGTTAAGTATTGGGCTGTGCAAAAATGAGAATGAGGTGACATTGTCTGACCTCCTCTGACTTGACAAGGAGAGAAAAGAAATCTCTACATCATCATAAGGCCAGCATCTGTGAGGCGGGGGTCAGACATGCCTCCAACTCCAGCCCTCTTTATCAATTCTAGTATCAAAAAACCTTCCCCACCGCCTTCTATATTTCTCTACTTGCTTTTAATGGTCACACAGAACTCAGACATCACACTCACAATTATGGTCTTTATTGGGAAGTTAGCAGGTTACAAATTAGAAATGACAAGGATTATTCATAGTTTGTTATGATCCACACAGTCAACAAGTAAACATTTTTCTAGCATTCTCTTTTCAGCCAAGATTTACCTAACATCAGTTCCATGTCCTCTTCTGAATGCAGTCTGAACCTATAGCAGCTCCCCTGCCAATGTACTGTTGCAACCATTGTTGAATGATCTTCACCAAAACTTTACTTCCATGCCATATCGATGATATTGTTCTACAATTTGAATGTTCTGTTGGATTCTTTTTCTTTGGAATGGGGTCGCTTTGGGTTGTGATCAAATCAATGACAGTGGGTTTAGTTTATTGGACGATAGCCTCAAATACATTCTCCCATGCTCCTTTTCTGCCTTCTGGTACATTCTGAATGAGCCCAAACAACCAAAACCACTACCATGAAATCAATTTGCACTCTCATGTCTTTCACTGCAAAGAGCACCAACGGCAAGTTTCCTCTGAGGTGTCCAAGCTCCCTTCTGCAATCCTGTCCCACCCCAAGTACTCATACATTACTCTTTTTCGTCTCCAACTGTACTTACTCTTCTTCAAATGTGATGTTATTACAATTAATGTAATAACCTCATTATTGCTATCTAAAAATTTAACTATTGAACAGAGACGATAGCATTTCTCTCTTTTGCCCAACCAAATGATTTCCTTGCCTGAGTGGGAGAGTTTGAAGCTGGTCTCCTACCAAAGTATCCATAATTTTTATCTGACTGATCACTTACAAGACCATTGTTTGATGTGCATTATCCAGCTCAACTATCAGGCTGCAGGAATGCTTTTGAATATCCCCAGCCATATCCTCAGGGGAAGGATCTTTTTTATTTCTTGCAGGAAAGGAGAAGAAAGAAATAGGCATGTCATTTCTACTTTAGTATCTAAAATCAGCTAGGTAGAAATTCAAGATACCAGAGCAGCCTTTGAGAGACAATGAATCAGTGGGTAAGATGAGCTGGCCTATAGCTCTCAGTGTGACTTCTAAAAAAATCATCTTGCTCTGTGGCAACTAAAGGATTTTAAAAATTAGAGATAATCTTGTTAGAGCATGGTTCTCAAAGTAGTAAAGAAAAAGATATCCTTGGAAAGAAAAAAATTTGTGATCAAATGCATTTTTAAATACGAATGTGTTTGGGAAAGAATCCTTGGATAAGAATAAAGATGTTTGTATATGTTTAAACTAGTATCTCCTAAATGTGTCTACAATGGAATATTTTGAGTTTTATTATGTTGTTTTTATTTCCTTTTCTGTGAACTTTCCCAGGTACTGCTATTGGAAATATACTTGGGAAATTTCATGTTAAACTAGGAGTAGGATGGTGAGTCATGAGAAACTACTCCTTGTCATTATATCATAAATTGTTTCAACTTCCTGTTGGGTAAAAGAGGCACCACCCCTTCTACCTTTCCACTGGCTAATGGGAGAAGCTTTCATTGGAGGTCAATAGTAATCTCCGTGTAGGATTTCCTTCAAGTACAAGAGCCTTCTCTGAGCATGAACTCACACTCTTTGCCCCAAAAGATCTTTTATACTAGTTAAGATAGAACTAGATAGCCAAGTAATGGCATACCACTGAGGGAGCAATTAGTAATTGCAGGAATTCTCTCAAGCTTAAGTAACACATGTAAGCACTTTAGACTTCATTTTCACATAAATAATGGAACTCATGACTTCTTATAGGGAATAATTTGAATACTCTAAAGAGAGGAATATGTCAGCAAATGTATATCATATTGATCTATTTAACTTTTGCTTTAAGTATTAAAATGAAAAATATAACAGTCATGTATTTTTGTCTTTTTAAAAAATTGAAGTATACATTAAAAAAAAAACCAGACCAAACACACTTCTCCTTTGGTTGTAGGAGAGTCAGTCCTACATTACCTTAAAAAAATCATAGAATTTTTATTAAACAAAAATATCAAGAATATGAAGCTATTTTTACTTGATATAGGCTCTACCTAGGTCTGTACACTTCTGAAAGTAGTGTTTGATCTCTCTAACCCTACCTCACCACTACTTAGGTCAGCTTATCATACTATGCTTATGTGTTACTATAATGCTGAAAGATCTGTCTTAGAAGAAGTACAACCAGAATATCCCTGAGTGGCAAAGATAGTTAGAGTTTGTCCCCTCTCCTTTGGACCTGTTATCAAGAGAAACCAGTCTTTAGAGAAGGACATTATGCTTGGTAAAGTGGAGAGGCAGCAAAAAACGAGGAAGGCCCTCAATGAGATGGACTGACACAGTGACTGCAACTATGGGCTCAAACCCAAGAACTATCATTACGATGACACAATGGGTGCTTTGTTTCCTTGGACATAGTGTCACTTAATAAAACTGATTTTAAAGTACCTAACAACAAAAGAATGGTATTTTCTTAAAAACACACCATGTCAAAATGGCAGGTGTGATATCCTCAAGGGGTTTAAATCATGTTTCAGTATTCTTTGGTTATTAGGAGCAAAAATAAGTCTAAAAGTCAAAGACGAGAGTTGTAGGATAGATGAGGGAAATTTTCCTAATGAAATTCTAATAGAATAGCACTTACTACTCTCAAACAATGAGTGGATAAGTTGTCATCATAAACCAAAAAAAAGACTTCTCTTCAATAAGCAGACTTCAAATTTCTTCAAATGTCTCCATAATAGTTCTTGCAAATGTCCTCTGATCTTTGAGTAATCTAGCAAGATTACTCCTTTGGAATAAAAATAAAATTGCTACAACCTTTAGATCTAACCTCTCTGCCTTGAATTGAACTGGTTTAGCAAGACTTTATTTGTAAAGGAAAAACAAGATAATAGAACAGATGAGGAAAGAAAAGATAAAATTGGATGTCAGAAAAGACTTTAAAATTTATTCTTAATTGTAGAGCAGCTAAAGCAAATAGAATGAATGGAAGAAATGAGAAACTCAGAGGTCTGAGTAGAAAATTTAAATTGTACAGTGAGAAGACCAAATAAAATATTACAATGAAATGATCAATATGTGTATCCATTTCAAAGATTTTGAAGATTCATATTTCTATCCACTCTAAAGAAAGGTGCCCCAACAGAATGATCAGGCTGGTATTCTGTTTTCATGTGGGCTTTGTTGCTTCTCAGCTAGATGGCCACTTGTTTATCTTCCAGTATTTAAGACCCCTTAGGCAACATCTTTTCATAGCCAGGCATCATCAGCTTTCTTCACCACATTTGTTTATGCACCTATTTGTCTTCAGCGATTGTGTTGGGAAGGTGAGCATCACAGAATTCCAGATTATTGGAACAAAGTGTTGAGAGAGTACTTAATTTGAGTCCCATTGTCCATCGGTAACCCTAACTTTTAACATATACATATAAGTATATAGATCTATTCCCCTTTCAATATATATAAATAAATTTACACATATATGTGCCTGTATTTAAACCTCTATAAATTCCCTTTGTCTGCTGATTCTTTCCTCTATTTCCTTTTACTTTCCTCTTGTCTCACCATCATGTTTGGCCTTCATTTTGATTTTGTAATAACTTGAGACTACATTCCCTTGATTAAGCCTCACTAAGCATCCTATGTCCTTCTCACCATTGATTTTAGTTCACTTGTAGTTCCCTAGTCCCTCAGTTGGTTCTCAACCCAATTGCTTTTTCCCACCTCCCCTTCTCCCATATCCCCCAGTAACCATCATTCTGCTTCTTTTCATCTCCAAATTGTTTATCCTGCTTAGCTTATGTAGATAGCGAAGACATGCAAAGACATTAATTTAGTGCAAAAAAAAGGCAAAGCCAAACAAAATGACAAAGAAAGTCAAAACCAACAAAATAATAACAAAAAACACAAATAAAATAACAACACAAAGAAAGCCACTGACAAAAATGGAAAAGCCTATAAATAATTTAAGGACCATTTGTTGGCCTTGAGTAGTTCCCAAGTTCTATATTCTGTCTACAAAGTCTATTTTTGGTATTCACCAGGAATTTAATCACTTTGCTCCTCTTGCTCCTCTGCTGAATGCCCTTTGTGTTTGGACCCAGTGTGCTGGGGTCAGATTGGCACAATTCCTGCACTGTGTCCCCAGTGATGTCCCACGTAGAGCTATCGTTCAGTGAGGTATGTCATGTCTCATGGTGGGGCCAAACTTAAATGATCTTCTCTGTGCATTGTCTGCTCTGAACAAGAATATTTGCTGCCCCCCTGATCTTGGTGGGTCAGAATGTATTCACCTCCCTCTCCATCCCTTTTCATTTCTCCTGTGTGCTCTAATCAGATGTGCCCCTCTCCCCAAGCTGAAGCTACAGTGCTGTCCTCTGAAGTGTATTCTTTTGGGGATGTGGGCGATGTCCACATAGGTGGGATTGGAACCAGCCTTGCAGACCTCTCTGTTGGTTCCCTAGTACATACAAATATTTTGTATTCATGTTTTGGTTCATCAGGTTGAAAGCTGGTTTTCTCCCTCTCCTATGGAGATACAAACATTACCCTCAACTTGAGGGAGGAGGTGTTAGTGTCCTGCTCCCCTGCCCCATGTCTTTTCTCTCTCTCTCTTTCCTTCTCCTCTTTTGTTAGCTGCCATATGTATCCCTGGATTGGGTTTGGTCCCTACCATAGTACCTAGACCTCACTCCAGGAATATGTGTATATAGTAACTTTTCCCCTATGCCCATTTTTTAAGATTACCTCAGTGGACTCATGATGTACCTGTCCTTTTGTGTTTGGCTCACTTCACTTAGCATGATTTCCTCCAGTTCCACGATTTCCTCACAGTGATGTTCTTCATGTACTCAACACTGCATTTAAGGAATGTGTAATACTTCATCGCATGTATATACCAGTGTTTTGATCCATTCGACGACTGATGGAAATTTGGATTGTTTCCAACTCCTTGCAATTGTGAACTGTGCTACAATGAACATTGAAGCACAGATGTCTGGCCATGGTTTGTTTCTTGCCTTCTGGCTATATGTCCAGTAAGGGGATTGCTGGGCTATATGGTAGCTTGATTTTCATCGGCTTTAGATATCACCAAATCGATTTCCATAATGGCAGTACATACCTTCCATTCCACCAGCAGTGGACTAGAGGTCCTCTCCTACCACATCCCCTCCAACACTTGTTACTTTTTGATTATTTTAATTGGGATTTCTTTGAGGGTGTTAAGTGGTATCTCATAGTTGTTTTAATTTGTATTTCTGTTTTGGCCAATGATCAGAAACATTTTCTTATATGTTTATTGACCATTCTAATTCCTGCACTTGTGAAACTTCTGTTCAGGTCCTTTGCCCACTTCTTTAGTGAGAAGTTACTTTTGTTCTTATTGTAAACTTGCAAAGTATTGCAGATGTCCATAAAAAGGCCTTAAGTCTTATCTAGTTGTAGACAACATGTGTCACTGTTAAACATGTTTTGTCTCAGTCTGTGCGCTCTCATTTTACTCTCTTAGTGACTTCTTTTGATATACACAAGTGTTTTATCTTCAGTATATCCCACTAGTCAATTTGTGACTCCTCTGTATTTGAATATCCTTCACTCTTTCTGATAGCCTATGTACTCCCTCATCAAGGTCCTCAACTTTGTCCCAATTCCCTCATTAATGGCCCTAATTGCTTGAGGTTTTACCTCAATGTATGTGATCCACCATAAATCTATTCTTAAGCATAAAGTGAGATAAGGGTTTTGCTTCATTTTTCTTCAGGTAGCTATCCATTTTTTTCAGCACAAATTTTGAAGAGGGCATCTGCTTCCCATTTGATATTTTTGGGGATCCTCATCAAAAATCAGTTGTCTGTATGCTGATGTTTTCATTTCTGAGTTTTCAGCTTTTTTCCATTGGTCTGAATATATGTCCATATACCATTACCACATTGTACTGAACTATTGTGGCTGTAGAGTAGGTGCTAAAGTCAGGTAGAGCAAGTCCTCACACTTTCTCCTTCGTCTTGAGGAGTTATCTGCTAATTCTCAGCTTCTTTCCTCTCCAAGTGAAATTGGGACTCAGTTTTTTCCAATACTTTGAAGAAGAATGATGGTTTTCGTATCAGGATAGCATTTAACTTATATGCTGCCTTGGACAGAACTGACATACTTACTATATTGAGTCTTCCAATCCATGAACATGGAATATTCCTTCATTTGTAGAGGTCACCCTTGGTTTCTTGTAATAGTGTTCCATAGTTTTCCTCGTATAAGTCTTTTGTTTTTTTAATCAGATATATCCCTAGATATTTCAATTTATACTTGGCTATTGTAAAGGGTACTGCCTTTTTTAATCGCCTCTTCTGTGATCTTGTATGAAGTGTATAACAATCTGGTAGACTTTTGTTTGCTGATTTTTGTATCCTGCCACTCTGCCACATTCCTCTTTCACTTCCAACACTCCACTTCTCCACCTGTTGAGTTTTGCATCTGTCCATTTTTTTATTAGCATGTCATTTTAGTGAGTTATAAAAGTTCTTTATATATTCTGGAAGTGTGTACTTTGTCATTTATATGCACTTTGATAGGTTCCTATTCTATGCATTACCTTTCCATTTTCTTAAACTTTAAAAGAGGAAATAATTCGAATTGGGGTGATATTCAACTAGAGAAAAAAGATTTAAATGCACTACTTCCCTAGACTGATGTAGAAATTTTCCACAGATGAATGGCAAAATATCTTAAACTAATTCTAATCAAGATATCCCAGAACATAAGAATGGAATCCTCCCAATTATATTTAATGATGCCAAAACTAAGCAATGATATCAGTAAAAAGAAAATCATGACCAATATCCTTCATAAACCTAACTGTAAAAGTTCTCAAGAAAATCTTGGCCAGTATAATTCAACAATATAAAAAATAATTATAACAATACATTTTGACCAAATAGGATTCATCACAGGTATGGAAGAATAGGTTCAATTATATAAAAACAGCATAATTCACTACATAAATAAAACTAAGGAAAAGAACCACGTGGTCATATCAATTGACACAGAAAAGAAACTTGACCAAATTCTAAAAAAAATTGACATCCATTCCTAATTAAAACTCTCAATAAAACAAGATAAGGGAAATGCCTCAGCATATTTAAAAGCACATATACAACACCTACAGCATAAATTAATGTCAATGAGAGAAGCTGGAAGAATTCCCCTTGCAAAATTGAATGGGAGAAGCACACCGTTTCTCACCCTCCTATTAATACTGACTTTGAATACTTAGCCAGAGCTAAAAGGCAAGAAAATGAAAGTAAATGCTTAGCAAAGAAAACTTAGCAAAGAAAACTTAGCAAAGAAAAAAATAAAGCCTTATGCAGTTGCAGATGATATGAGCATATATAGAGAAAATCCCAAACATCAGCAAGATAATTACTAGAAGTAATTGAAAACTTAGAAAAGAAATAGGGTACAATATCAACATACAATAATCCATCAGAGAAATACAAAGAAATCTCTGAAAAGGAAACTAGGAAAACATTCTTGCTTAAAATAGTCACCCAAGTGCTTGCTTTGGCAGCACATTATACCAAAATTGGAACAATACAGAGAAGATTAGCATGGCCCCTGCACAAGAATGACATGCAAATTCGTGATGTGTTCCATATTTTAAATAAATAAATAAAATAGTCATCCAAAAGGTAAAGTATTTAAGAATAAATATAATTAGATAAGCAAGAGAGCTTTATAGACAAAACTGCCAAGTACTAATATAAGAGACCTTCACAAGTGGAAGAATATGACATGCTCATAATAGGAAGACTGAACGCTATAAAAATGTCAACACTACCTAAAGCAATCTGCAGATATAATGCAATCTCAATCCAGATTCTAACATCATATTGTAGCAATACAGATAAACGAATCACCAACATTACATATTAAGCGTCCTGGCATAAGAAAATCATTTCTTTAGGAAAAAGTAGAAGGCCTCATATGTGTGGATCTAATAACCTATACGTAGCCTGGGTAGTCAAGATAGCCTAGCACTGATGTGACAGACAAATAAGCCAATGAAACAAAATTGAGAACCCAGGAGTAAATCCATCTACCTATTAACAAATTGATCTTTGACAAAGATCCAGGTGGGAAAAACACTAAATGGGAAAGGAATCACCTATTTAACAGCTTTAACAAACGTGATGGTGAAACCGATGTCCATTCACAGGAAAATGAAACAGGATGCACATTTCACACCATTTACAATAGAAAACTCAAGATAGATCAAAAACCGTAATGTAAGACATAGAGCTATAAGATCACCACACTGAGTAAATAAAAGAACAAATTTAGGGACTCTAGTACATGGCATAAATCCACTCTCAAATATAACTGAAAGCATACAAATAGCAGAAGGCACACCATGTAATTGAGATTTTAAAAGATTTCACTGAAAGGTTAAAAATGAGAGGCTACAGAGATTGGCCAATTTTTTGACAATATTATATGAGACAGGGACCAGCCACTAACTTTGGTAGAACATATTGATACTTAAACAAGAAGAAGACAAATAATTCCACTAAAAAATAGACAAAGAATATGAACAGATACTTCATTGAGGAAGATACTAAGAGAGTCAACAGAAATGGAGCCTTAACAATTATTACGCATGTGAGTAATACAAATCAAAAAACAATGAGCTAACAGCTCATTGTTACTCACGCCAGGAGTAACAGCAAAGTTCAAAGAACAGTAATTGAAGAGATTGGAACTCTTGTGCATACTATAAGTGGTTGAACTGTGAAATGGATAAACCACTATGGAAAAAAAATCAATGCTTCCTTTAATATCTGGAAATAGAAATGCCCTATGATCTAGCTATCCCTACACTTGGTATGGATGTTAAATATTAACATCTGTGGCACAAATAGCTATGTGCATACTCATATTCATCATTGTACTATTTAAAGTAACAAAATAGATGGGCAATTTAAATGCCTCATCAATGAACGAATGGATAAATAAATCATGGAACATGTATACATTGGAATACTATGCAAGGTTACGGAATGGCAATCAATCTGCTTTTAGGACATTATGAGGGTTATAATCAATGACATAAAACAGGATGTGCATGAATTATTGAGTAGAAAACATGTCTGGAAATCTTCACAAAATTTACAATAAAAAATAAAAATTAAAAGCTTTTGAAACTTAAACGATGGACCATTTTAAATCTTAGTTAAGACTTAAGTAGTCTGAACCTATCTTACTAAATCTTTATAAAAAACCTTTGTGGAGCTGAGCCCTGGTGGCATAAATGTTTGAGTGCGGAACTGCAGCCCGTGGGCTTGGAGGTTCAAATCCAGCGGTGGCTCTCAGGAGTGGCACTGGGTAGTGCCCACGACCCCCAGAGGCAATGATGGAAAAAAAAAAAAACCTTTGTGGAATAGATTTACCAACTTTAGAGACAGGGAACTAAGAGAAAGATTCAAACAAGATCTTTTGATTCAAGGTTGCTACATGTTTATTACCATAGTGTACATAGCAGAGGCTGTCTTGTTCTTCTTCGACTTTTCATATCTGATTGGTTCCATCCACCAACCAACACTTGTATCAATGATGGGAAAACTGAACCCTGGCTATCAAGCCATGGTGGTGCCATAGGCTGAGGCTAACAACACAGGTTGCTAACAACAAAGTTGGTTGTTCAAACCCTCTAGTCACTCTGGAGGAGAAAGATGAGATTATCAGCTTGTGTAAATATTTACAATCTCAGAAACACTATATAGGGTCTCTATGATTCAGAATCAACTAGACAGTAGTGGGTGTGGTTTTCACTGTAAGTTGCTGGATTTTGGTTTTGTATTCAGGTCAGAAAATATCAAAGATGCCTACAAATGAGTATTGTCTTGAGGTCACTTTTGAGCAATGGGTGGTAGGATAAACATCTCAGTTTCTTTACCCTCCAACCTACATGGCATTAACAATGTGGCTGAGATAAAGGGATGCACTGGGTGATATTGCTTGATTATCATTGCTTATCCCATTTCCCCTTTCTGTTCCACCATCCCACCTCTACTAACCTTCCATATCCACAGTGATTCTTATCTCAGTATCTGAGCAACCCAGCTTAACCCAGTGCACAACATTTGCTTGGAATGAAATGCACTCTGAAGAGACTCAAGTTTAATGGTATGATATTGTCTGTAACTTGCAAAGGACCTGTGTAATGCATGTGCTAATGGAAGTTTTACAATGCCATAGCACAAATTCTGCAGAAATCAGAACTGCATTGTTACTGTAGTACATATGAAACCACTGTGCCTTTTAAAGCAAGTTTTTATGGATAAGAAAGAGTAAAGTTCCTTGTGCTGAACTGACTCATTAGTATCTCAATATGCATGCAGTGACCTAAGAAAAGTTCATGTGCCAATTAGTAATCTCAGGTAAGAGTTCAAATACATTACAGCACATAATGTAAAAAAAGAATACACCAATATTTAGTATTGTGTCTAAATTGTGTCTAAATATTGTGTTAAAATCTAGGTTTTAACATTAGCTACTGTGGGGAAATAAATTTTCCCCTTCAAAATTGAATGAATAAAATCTCAAAATCTCACATACAACTGTTTTTTGATTATTTTCATCTAAATAAAAACAAAATATATCTAAATATAATTAGGAAAATTTCTGGGAATATTTAACAAAGTGTAGTTTTGAAAGCTTTTGTTAAGAGAAAAAAACTATTTCTAAAAATGTTAGCAGGGAGGAGTGGAAATATGGAATACTTTGATGTTTTTTAATCTTCTTTTATTTTGTTCAAGCTTGGAGTGATGGTGCATCCATAAAGATGGAGAATTCTCAACCTTGAAAGAAGAAAAAATACACTTTATGTGGCATAGATACAGGCCAGACTCGCTTCTAAGCATGGGAAATGCCTGAAAAGTCTCAAAGACAGCCTCGAGTAGTATGTTATGTTTCTTGAGTTAAAAATATAGCATCAAATGTGAGAATAACAAGTATATTTTAAGTATGCCTAGAATAAAGTCATAGATGGTTCTATGGGTTACAGTCAAGTGGTTTACTTTGCCATAGCATCTAAGTGTTGGCTCCAAAAGCCCACCAGGAAACTAAAATCTGCACCCATCCAATTGTTTAAGAAGAGCCAGATATGCAGATTTTTAGCCATTTTAGCCATTCAGCACCTGATTGATTCATTTAGCCATTCATAGCGCCTGTAAACTATTACCTGAGCTCCATTTTTTAAATGTAAGAGACCCCGCTGCATCTATCCTTAAGAACTCTCTTATCAAGAGATGCCCACCTTGCCACGAAAACACATTGCCTCACAAAAGGGCAAGTATGTTAGTCCAGGTAGACTAGAGAAACAAATTCATAAAAATGTGTATATGTATAAGAAAGAGGTTGATATACAAGAGCAATTGAACATTGAGGGAACATCCCAGCCAAGTACAATCCAAGGTCATAAGTCCAATATTAGCCCATATGTCCGATACCAATCTATAAAGTGCTCTTCATATTCACGAACCACATGCAATGACACCAGGACAATCACAGGACAATGGGTATAGAGTCTGACAGGAGCCTCTCTCTGGCTTCTCAAGCATCTCAGGAGTCTCTACGTGGCTTTTCTGGCTTCAGAGGTCTAGTTCCATCAAAAGTAAACCCATGTGGCTTCTCCTCCAGGATGCCTTACAGGGAGTCAGCCTTGTGTCTTGTCAGTGGAGCATCTCCAAGGGACTGAGTTGTACTTCTCTCACCTGCAAGGGGGAAATATGGCCAGATTTCCCAGAATTCTCAGGAGAAAGTCATGCCCACACAGAGGTCTCTTTGGCTATCTCCAGATTGGCAGGATAGACCCCCCTACCCCATATCTGAAATTGATACCAGATTAGTGACTGCCACAACAAGTAAGTGGCTTCTTCCTCTCTTTTCTTCTTTGGGGATTTCATGCTCCCCCACACCCCTTTCTGTGGCTCTCTGCACCAAATTTCCCATGAAGACTTCCCAGTGTGGGGTACCATCTCCTGAGCTGTCAGTGCTTCAAAAAGACAAACCCAATATCACCAGTTGATTCTGATTCATAGTGACTCTTTTGGTCAGAATAGAGTTGTCCACATAAGGTTCCCCAAACCATAAATCTTTACAGAAGCAAAATACCACATTCTTCAGAGAGGGTGGTGGGTTTGAACAGCTGTCCTTTTGATTAGCAGGCAGGTACTATTTACTTTTTCAAAGATGTATGAAAGGATGAGGATTTTGAGACAGTCATGGTGACTCTGTGTCAGCAGAAAACTGTGTCAATGGGGTTCTTAATGGCTGGCTTTTAGGAAGAAAATATTTCTTCTGAACTACCTATGTTAAACTAAAATTTGTACTCTTGATTAGTAGCCAAGCACATAAACAATGTGCACCACCCAACAGACTCCACTACAAGATACTCTAGAGATACCCGCAAGCAGAAGTAAGTAAATCCAGCCTTTTGTCTGTCTTAAGACATACAAGATAAAAATAGTCTAGACATATGTAAGTGGCTAGAAAATAGGAAATAAAGGATGATATTTGAGGGCATGTGAAAATTCAAATTTCATTGTACATAAAGACCTTGTTCTTGGAACACAGTGTTGCCCGTGCACCTTTGGCAGAGGAGAGCACTGCAGGCAGAAAGCATGATGGTCTGGCTCTCTACAGGAAAATGTTTCCGAAGTCCTGCTCTACTGGAAAAAGTCAGGAAAGTGCATGTTTCCTTTGTTTTCATAGCGTAAGATCCCTTTGTGCATTAGCAAAAAAACCCAAATCCAAACCCAAAGATAATGAGTTGGTTGCCAATCTTAGTGGCCCTGGAGGAAAGAACAAACTGTCTTTTTGGGTTTCGAGAGTGGTAAATATTTACAGAAGCACAATTACACCCGCCCAGCCCCTCCCACACACAGAGTAGTGAGGCTGGTGAGTCTTTCAGTTAGCAACAGAGTGCTTACGCACAGGGGCACTAGGGCTCCTCTACAAGGAATCATCTCATATTCAAACAAGCTATCTGCCCTGTAAAATGTCTCTAACCCTAAAAAAAAATCAAACACCAAAAAACATATTAATTCAACATTTGGGGAAGCAATAAAATCACAAATGATTAGTAGTAGAATGAAGATTAGGAAGATTCTATGCTTGCTGGATTCTTAACATTTTCAAAAATAAGAAAATACCAAACAACCAGCAAAGGGAGAATCTTGTGCAATTCTGTCTGGTTGTTCAGTTTCTTGGTTTCTCAGCATTAAAAGAGAGAGACTATGATAAATTCTATTTTGAATGTATTAAGTTTTCTTTTTATGAAACAATTGAGATGCCTTTCTTCAGAAGCCCCAAACAACCATGAAGTCAGTTGTGCTTCCCATTTTCCCTTATGAAGCAGAAAATTGCAACCTGAATTTAAGTAACACCATGGCTTGTCCTAGATTACATTTTCACTCTTTGTCTAGATGGTTGTGCCAAAAAAAATAAATATTTAATATAATTTTAGATTGTTCAGCTGTATGTAGCTCCATGTATGGCCATTTTAACTCTTAAAAGTGTCTGTTTTTTAAAAAGTAAACAGGAGATAAATGATACATAACTATTAAATTATATGTGGTTATTTCATTTCAACTTTATTAATATCCAAATTTTAATCCTGCCATTATTTCCTATTTATTGCTTCATAAATCATTGTAGAGCTACTTAAAACACTTTTCCAGACTTATAGTCTAACAACAGGCTAGCTCCTGGGAATTTCATCTGTTCATTGTCAGATGAGAGATGCACTTATATTCATCCAAAATAATGGAGAAATGTGTACATTTCAATATGGCATGAAAGTAATTCCCACTTCAATAAGAAAATGTTAAAATATTAATCTATGCTTTTAAGACTAAAAAGGAGTATGGTTTCAGTTACCAAAAGTACTAAACGCAATAAACCAGTCAGAAAGGGATCCATAAAATTCTGTCGTTGATCCTATTCCCCTGGAAAAAATTATATAATGCATTATTCCATGGATGAGATTTTAATATAAAGTCTTTTTCATCAATACACTAAAGCAGAGATTAGCAAACTTTTGAAATGGAAGAGCCAATCCTATCCCTCAAATGAACTCAAAAACTATTTGAGAGTCATAATTACATCTCTGCAAATAAATAAAACCACCATTATCTGAATAATACTCTTTAGACAAAACTATGGTAGTTTTATTTTCATTCTCAGTTTTACTTCAGAGCAACATGTATGTCCTGCAAGAGCCATGTATGACTATTGAGCTGCAGTTTGCCAGCCCCTGCTCTGGAGTATTGGTACAGCAATGGGCTTTTTCTTGGTAGGTACCATCGAGTCAGTTCTGATTCATAACAAAGTGATGTACAACCAGCCCAGCCCCTTTAATAAGTGAAATTAATTCTCGCTATCCTTGATTCTAAGGAGCATTCTAGCTGTATTTCTTCCAAGACAGGTTTGCTTGTTCTTCAGAGCATTGTTAACATAACTGTCTCCATTTATCCTGATGCTTCAATATGTTTTGCCAACTCCACAATTCAAGCGCATCAGTTCCTCTCCCGTCCTCCTTATACACCGTCTGCACCTTTTACATGGATATGAGGTCATTGAAACTGCCACCACTTGGGCCAGGTGTACCATAGTTTTCCATGGGAAATTCCGGCTCTTCAACACTGTGATGAGGTCTTAAATACCAGATTTTCCCAACACAAAATGTAGTTTTAATATTTTGACTCTTGTTTCCATAAATATTGATTGTGGATCCATGAAAATGAAGTCGTCGACAATTTCTATCTATTTTTCAATTTACAATTCCTATTGGTCAATGAAGAGGTACCCCAAAATACTGCTATTGCACTAAACAGAACAAAGCTTTTCTAGAACATGTTTTCTGCCTGATGAGCATCAAGCAACTCACCCACTGCACCCAGTGGCGTCAACTCAGAAAGTACTGTGTGGTCACAGCAAATTTTTTGTAAAAGCAGTTTTGCTCAAACCTCATTTCTTGTGATGGCCAATTTAAAGGAACAGTATGCAGCTGTGAAATTTTGTTTTCTGCTTGTGAAAAATGCCACAGAGACTACGGTGATGTTAAACACATCTTTCAAGGACAGCGCTATGACAAAAACTCCAGTGTCCAAGTGAAAATCCTTTCAAAGAAAGTAACATGTCTATTGGTGACAAACCTCATTCTAGACATGTCAACTTCCCAAGTGGACAAAAATGTCGACTCAAAGCGCATTTGGAGTTCTTTCCACCAGGTCAGAATGTCAGTCAATTGTAAAGCAATCGATTGCTTTTTATTTAGAGATCCTGGAAAAAGTGTGTGACTGCAGCAAAGTAAAGGTCTGACTTGTGAGAGACAGGGACTAGTCTTGCCATCACGACAATACATCTGCTCACACAGCCATCTTAGTGTGCCGGTTTGGGGCAAAGAGCAGCATGTTTCTCTCGCCTCTCTCTCCATACTCACCTGACCTTTCTCCACACAACTTCTTCTCGTTTCTGAGAGTGCAGTGAGAAGTGAAAAAACTGCGATTTGAAGAGGCAGAAAAAAAATGAGGGACATGCAGTCAGCCATCCAAAGCGGTAAGTTTGAAAAATGTTTCCAAGAATGGAAATGAAGATTTGATAAATTTATTAAGTGTAATGGAGAGTACTTTGAAGATGATAAGGTTGTTTCATAAAAAAATTTAAATATCTTGCTTAAAATTTCCCCCCCATTTTTCAGGAAGGGGGGATACTGCCATATATATTGTGAGGATTTTGGTTTCCTTTGCATTAAGTTGCAATTCATAATGAAGGCTGTTGTCTCTGATTTTTACCATTATATGTTTCAAGTTTAGGTAGCTTTCAATAAGGAAGGTTAAGTTGTTTGCATATCAGAGGTTGTTAATAAGCCTTCCTCCAATCTTGGTGTAACATTCTTCTTCCTATATTCTAACTTCTCAGTTTATTTGCACATAACACACAAGAAAAAGTATGGTGAAAGGATAGAACACTAACACACATCTTTCTGGATTTTAAACCATCTGGTGTTCCCTTGTTCTACTTGGATGACTACTTCTTGGCTAGATACAGGTTCTGCATGAGCACAATAAAATATTCTGGAATTCCCCTTCTTTGGAATCCTATCAATAAAATTTTATGATCCACCTAGTTGAATGCCTTTACAAAGTCAATAAAATACAATCCACAGCATGCTGGTGTTCTGTACTTTCTACCAAGATCCACCTGATATGAGCAATGATATCCCCCCTATCATGTCCTCTCTTGAATTCAGCATGGATTTATGATAGTTCCCCGTTGGTGTACTGCTGCAAACATTTCTGAATTATTTTCAGAAAAATTCTACTTGCCTTGATGTTAATGATATTGTTGGATAATTTCCAAATTCTTCTGTCACCTTTCTTTGAAATCTGAACAAATATGGATCTCCTCTGACAGGTAGACCAGATAATTGTCTTCCAAGTGTTTGGCACAGAGAAGTGAGTGTGCAGCAGCTTGCTGAATCAGTTCACTTGTTATTCCACCAGCTTCTGGAGCTTGTTTTCCTGTGGCCTAATGCTTTCAGTGAAACTTGGACTTCTTTAATGTCATTGGTTCTTGATCAAGAACCCTCTTGAAATGGTTGAATGTCCAACAGTTGTTCTGATGCAATTAATTTGGCTGTTATGTCCATCTTCTTTTGGTGCTTCCTACATTTCTCAATATTGTGCCCCTGAAATCTTTCAACATTTCAACTTGGACCTTGAAATATTTTTCTTATTTCTTTTAGCTTGCGATATTCTGAGCATAAACCTCTTTGATGACTTTCTAGCTCAACATCTTTGCACAGTTCATCAAAATACTAATCTTTGTATTTTCAAACTTCCATTTGAGATTTTCTTCTCAGTTATTTTAATCAATTGCAATCATTTATTGTTTGCATTTGCTTTAACTGCTGTACAAGTAGAAAGATTTCAGAGTCTCTTTTGACATGGTTCACTTTCTTTTCTTTCTTTCCTGTCTTTTAATGACTATTTGCTTTCTTTATGTAAGCTATTCTTAATGACATCTCATACGTCATCAGATCTTCAGTCATTGGTGTTCAATAGGTCAAATCTGTTCTTGAGGTGGTGGGGCAGGAGGCAGGTAAAAGGAAATGGAGGAAAAATCTAGAATTCAATGCTAAGGATAGAGGTATAAATATAGATATGCACTTAAGTAAGTATATTAATTCAAAAAATAGAGGTATTGGCCCATGTACATATATTTAATGGCTATACACATAGGTTGTTAATGGATTTCAGACCTCTGTTCATTCCTTTCATCAATGCAAGAACACTTTGCTCTAACACTCTGACATTCGGTGATGCTCACCTTCCTGGCATTATTGTGAACATAAGCAAATGTACTGAAAAAGGTGGATAGTGTCCAGCTATCAAAAGATGTAGCATCTAGAGTCTTAAAGGCTTGAAGTTAAACAATGAGCCATGTAGCAGAGAAACAAGAAGGCCACATGAAGGAAGCACACAAGCCTGTGCCATCATAAGGTGTTGCCCGGAGCAGGTAACAGGCACCAGGAGACGTAAAACAGCACCCCCCCCCAAAGAAAACCCAACATATTGTTGAGAACAGGCAGGTTGGAGCAGAGACCTAAAACCCATATGTAGACAATAGGACCTCCGCTCACAGAAAGGCCAAAAGGAAGAATGAGGCAACCAAGCTGCAGTATAGCACCTATGAAACACACAACATTCCTCTGGTTCTTGGAGACTTCCTCACCACCACCACCACCACCCCACTAACATGACCCCAGTCCTGCCTTTCAGTTCTGACTAGAATGGTGCAGGTATACTGGTACAGAGAAGAGCTCACGACACAGGGATTCCAGGTGAGCTAACCCTCCCAGGAACAGAAATTGGAGTAGCAAATCAGGAGGGTAGGGGGTTGGTGGGTAGTGGTAAAGAAGGCAGAACCTTGATTGACTCATAATCCCCTCCCCCAGGGGGACAAACAACAGAAAGGAAGGGAGACAGCGGTCTGTGTAAGATATGAAAACAATCATAATTTACAATATATCAAGGGACCATGGGGTGGGGAAGAGGGTGGGGGGAAAAGAGGAACTGATGCCCAGTGCTCAAATAGAAATTAAATGATGAGAAAATGATGATGACAACATTTGTACAAGTATGCTTGATACAATTGATGTATGGATTGTTACAAGAGCTGTAACAGCCCCAATAAAATGATTTTTTTTAATTCTGATGCGATATATTTGAGGTTGCTTTTGGCTTTTGTGGATTTGTTTTGTTTCTTCTTCTTCACCTGAACTTACATATGAATAATTTATGATTTGTTCCCTAGTTGACCCCTGGATCTCATTTTGACTGATGATTTCAAGCTTCTTCATTTTCTCTTCCCAGAGAGAGAGTCAATTTTATTTCTGCATATTCCATCTGGTGAAATCCACTTGTATAGCTGCGATTTATGTTGTTGAAAAAAGCATTTACTATTAAGCAGTCATTGGTCTTTCAAAATTCTATCATGTGATATCCAGTTTTGTTTCTATAGCCCAGAAAATATTTTCCAACAAGTGTTCTTCCTCTTTGTTTTCCACTTTTGCATTCCAATCACCCATAATTTTCAACACATCTTGACTGTATGTTTGATCAATTTCAGATTAAAGACATAAGTAGGATTCTTTGATTTCTTCATTGCTAACTTTATTAGCTGGTGTGTAAAATTGAATAATATGTGTATTAACTGTACTTTCTTGATATCATCCTATCTCACAAAACATTATACTTTAAGATAACTCTTGAGATGTTCTTTTTGATGATGAACATGATACCATCCCCTGTAAATTTGTCATTCTTGGCCTCATAAGCCATATAAGTGTCCAATTTAAGACTGAAAATGACAAATATCAGTCCATTTCAGTTCAATAGTGCCCAGGAGATCTACCTGTATTCATTGCATTTAACATTTGATAACTTCCATTTTTAAAAAAAAATTCCATGTTTTGTACATTCTATGTTCCCGTGATTAATGGATATTCACAGACATTTCTTTTCATTTTAATTTATGCCCCCCCATCAGCAATTAAAGGTCTTGAAAGTTTTTCACCATCCACGTGATTATGGGCAACTCTATTTTGAGGAGTCAGGTCTCTGTAGTCATATTTTGGGTGTCTACGAGCTTAAGGTGCTTACCTATCTGATAATGTTTCACTTCTAGTTACAGTGATACCTCAGTTGCTAAACTCAGTTCATTCAAAATTTGTGCTGAAATACTAAACAGTTCAAGAACTGGACATATTTTCCTCCCTAAGAAGTAATTTGGAGGGCTGAGCCCCAGTGGCGTAAGTGGTTGAGTGCAGGACTGTGGCCCACAGGCTTGGCGGTTCAAATCCAGCGGCGGCTCTCAGGAGCAGCACTGGGTAGTGCCCACAACCACCACAGGCAGTGATACCCCCCCCCAAAAAAAAAAGCAATTTGGAAATATTTGGAAAGCCAAATAATTGTTTCTGAGGCACCAAAATTACATTTATAAATTTATTTTTCCAAGGCTTTAAATCACTCTGGAAACTTAGTCTTCTCACATATCACTGTCTCCCATACAGCATCACCATTGAGTTGCTTCTTATTTATTCAAATTAACAGTAACTTTTCAAACTCTCTGATGATCTGGGTTCTTTGCTTTGTGGTTATTGATTTCACATTTTTGGATTCATTAGCCACTTTACTCACTCCACCCACCTCAAATTGTTTACTATGTTGTTTTAGCCATATTATATTCAGCTGCCAAATCAGACAAACGGCGTCCTCACTCAAATTTCACAGTGATTTCTTTCTTTAACTCTTTCAAGGTTCTTACAGATTTAACTTTCTTTGGAGCCATGATTACAGTACTTTCTGCATATAAAGCACAAAGACCAATGTGTTATCCTACTAGAACCGGCACAATCTGTTGTCTGTGTAAGGACATTGTTTAGATTGAAGTGTCACCCCTTTGGGCCTGAGACAAAATGAGGCACATGACTCACTGTTCGCCCATCCACTTTTTTGGGGGGAGGGCATCACTGCCCTCTGATGGGAGTGGGAGGCCCAACCTTGCTCTTGGAGAGCTGCTGCTGGATTTGAACCGCCAAGCCCACAGGCTGCAGATCCGCACACCACCACTTATGCCGCCGGGGCTCAGCCCTCCACTTTTTTTTTCAATTCAAATATTTGGTTCAACTATTGAGCAAAGTTACAAATACAGAGCAGATGGATTTTGGTTTTGTTTTCGCACCTAGTTTTTCAAGTAGTGGGAAGTCTGAGCTAGGAATCGTTTAAGAAGTGGGGTATCACTGGATAAGGTGTTTGCTGTGTGGGCTGATTGCTCAGAGTGCATCGCCTTCTCCTTCTTCATAGAGTATACTCAGCCTGGAAGGTCCTTGGGAACTGTTAGTCAGGGTGGCCTCGGTGGCATTTGAAATACTGGTGGCAAAGATTTTAGCACCACAGCAACATGTAGAGCAATGAACTGAGTGACTGCTTTTAACTGAATGTAGCAAGTGAAAATAAAGAAACAGAAAATGAAATGGCATTTCATGCACTCCTTCATTTTCAAGTGCTTCATATAGTACAGGAGTGTGCCAATAGTTCATATGCTTGGCTGTAACAGGTTTGTAGCTACCAGAGACAGCTGGGCACACAGGCCGGGTGCTAGACACGCTTTGGATTCCCCGTGGAGCACAGTGCTGCTCTGACATATCTGGGTTTACCATTGATTGGAAACAACTCAATGGTAAACTGATTAATTGATGCTACATGAAATGGTTGCAAAGAACAGAAACCTAGTTTCAGAAGGAAAGTGAAAAAAGATAGAGACCACATTTGTACCATATATAATTCGGGAAAAAAGTTTCTTTGTCAAAGTACACATTATGGAGAATGCTAGGCCTTTAGAGATATTTTTGGAACAATAAAGATTACAAACTCTAAATTTATATTTTCCTAATAAATAAATGCTTAATTCATTCTTGTTTCTTCTCTATGAAATGTGACAATATTTGTACATTGCATATACTTTTATAGAAAAAAAGTAACTGTAAAATATTTTAATATCTGCTATTACAGTATCACTTCTAATCCAAGATCAGCACACACTTACATTTTTGTTTTCAGTAATGTACATAATCATACACATGTTAATAAATACAAACAAATATCTTATTTTGCTTAGTTTCTTAAGTCCTCTTTCACTCTTACCCTCTATCCTCTGTTAGCTACTCATTTCTAAAGAGATATTTACATTGTTCCATTATTTGGTTTGTTTTAAATCTGGAAAATCTCCAGTGTTCCATGAAGAAGTATTAGCTCTCAGGAAACTTCATATCATGAGAAAATAATTCAATTCAAAAAGCTTGGATTTTACTCTAAAAATCTCAGTTTTTATAGAAAGGATTAAAGCTAGTCAAATAATTCTTGAACTACAAACCACAAACAATTGACTTGACTTGAAATATAGGGCATGTTAAATGGTAAAATCAGCTGTGGTAACTCCTGAAATTCTTTTTCTTCCCTAGTGTGTTATGTAGTTCTAGTAAGTGTTGTGTTGGTCATGTATTCAATATGTCAACAATATGTCAATTTTATGATTGAAATGTAGGGGTGGAGTCTAACCTGTTAATCTGGAGATAGTCATTGAGCAACCAATGAGGCCTCCATGTGGGCATGGCTTTCTCCTGAGACTTCTGGGACATCTTGTGATATTTCCCTCATGGTGATGAGAAGCTATCTCCCCAGGTGTTGGGAGTTAGTCTCAGAGACAATGAACTATGGACAAGACAAGATGGCAGCGTCCGAGGAACTGGAGAGCTGGAGGAGAAGCCACGCTGCCTTACCCTGATCAACCAGACCTCTGAAACTAGAGAGGCCATGTGGAGACCTCTGCCAGTGCTGAGTTGCTTCTACCACCCCTGAATGCTGTTGATGGACCCTGAGCCCTGGAAGCGAGGAGCCATGAGGGGACCCCTACCGGCCCCAGGACTCTGCATCCACTGGCCTGTGACTTTGTGAATTGGAAAGAGACTTTATAGACTGGTATCAGGAATATGGGCTAATATTGCACTTTTGACTTTGAATTGGACTGGGTTGGGGTGCTTTCTCAATGCTCTATTTCTTTTGTAATATAGGCCATATCCTTATATCCATATGCATGTCTATGAATTTATTTCCCTAGTCTACCCAGACTAACAGAAGTAGTATTCCAAGTACAGGAGTCATTCTAGGTACAGTATATTTCATTGGAAGGCATTTCAAATAGTACTCACTTGAACTTTTATGCATTCCATAGCACAGAGCAATTAATATATTTTCTGCTTTGGAGATGTCATGAAAACTTGGTTTAGCCTCAGCTTAAATTATACTACCAGAAAATGTTTTCTGAGAAATAGTCAGTGACAGCTAATTTACTGTGTCAATAAAATAGAAATAGTTATTATAAAGTTCTAAGGAAATGCATGCACAGCTAACATCTGGTTTCCCTTTTGCTTTTAAATGACAATTAAAAGTGAAGGAGATGCAGTGGGTGAAATCAAAGTTCTCTTACCATTGACAGTTCCTGCAAAGTTTTTTAACCCCATCCAAGGTGACATTTTTTGCAGAAACTGAGTTTCACACATTTCAAATTAATAGGACAATAATTAGCCAATGAAGAAACTCTAGAAAGAAAGGTCAAAAAGGAAGAAAATACTCTTAGACTAGCAATGTAAATGTGCTTTTCAAAAACGATCTTCAAAAATTATCCAATTTATAGAAGAAATTAGAAATGGATAATTCTGATGGTTGCATAACATCCAGAGACATTATTTGACACTAGAATTGACTTTCTGGCTGCAGTTTCCCTGCCATCTAGTAGGTTCTGATGCGGAACCTTTTGTAAGATTCCTGAGCTAGAGAGAGAGCCTCATCTTTTCCCCAAGTAGTGGTCATAGGTTTGAGACAACACCCTTGAGTTAGCAGCCTAATGCTTACCTGACAGAGCCACTTGGGTCCTTTGAATTTGCCATGGACCCAAGCATCCCCACCAGTCTCATTTCTAATCACACACTGCCTGACACCTCCAGGTCTGAGAATGCCACAGTACTTCCTAAAACAGTACACATGATAATGATACCTGGCAAAATTTCCAGATAAAGAAGGAGCAAAAATATAAAGGTGTTGCAGGCGAAGATCTAAAGGTGCCAGTTTCATTTTGAGATGCTGAGAAAAATGATAATGATCAAAAAATACGGGGAAGTTTTATATGTTATCATTGGACTTGCATTTACTAGGACTGAACTGAAAATAGTTATCATCTCAACACCTGGGGCCACAGGCTATTCCTGGGAAGGAAGCATATTCATAGTTTCAGAGGCTTTCTTGGAGGGGAGCAGCGTCTGTGGGACAATGTGTGAGAGGAAGGTCATTTTTCATCTCCTCCTATAAGGGAGGGAAGGTGAATGAAGCTGACACAGGTGAGGGAGAGAAGTAAGGCCTGAGTAAGGGTGGGGAGGGGGAGTGAGGTGAGTGCAGAGCCCTGTGAGTGTGGTTGTGAGTCTCTGTCACATGGGTTCTCACCCAAGGTTGAGCCCATGAACAACAGAAGAGGCCTGAGCGTCTCTGAGGCCATTGGTGCAGCCACTGTGTGTTTTGAGTATTTCCCGACCTATTTTATGATCCATGCAATTTTCTTAGCTAATTTTGGGAGTAGCTCACCATTTTTTTCCCTTCCTAGTCTGTCTTAATCTAGTAGCAGCACTGAAACCTGTTATCATAGGTGAGCCTGTTGACATTTGAAATTCTGGTGGCATAACTTCCAGTATACAATAGCATAAGATATATGTTATCCTTATACAGAAGATATATAAGGTATTCTATCTTATACCCTATCTTCTGTGGCTTCTATAGTATAAATCCTATAGACTAAATGCCATGTGGGTACTATGAGAAGAGTGGAGGATTTAGGCAAGTGATTTCTTTGTTGAAATATAAGACCCTCTCAGGGCACACTGAAACTATGTTACTGGATGTTAGTTTGCTCAAAAGTGAACTTGAAGAGTCTGCTCTAAGGACCACCATTTGGGAAGAATCTAAAGCTCAGGAGACAAGACAGGAGGATTCATCCAGACAGAATTTGTCTAAATACTGGGCCTGGAATTTTGACGATCTTAAACAAATGTATACCTAGATCTCAGAAGTAAAATGGCCCCTTCTCATATAAGTGTTATCTTTATCAATTAAATCATGAGCCCTCAAAGGAATATTCTGGGCCTAGATGCACCAGACTCACCTGGCAAGTGTTAGTAATTCAGGGATTTCACCAATCTGTATTCTATCAAGACCTCAAAAAGAGGCTGGTGTATAAAATTTAGAATCACCAACCTCAAACAATGGCTCCTAACATTGGAGGCAAAGTGCTGCACCCAGGACATGATAATAAACAGCAGCAACAAACAGATGCTAGGGAATAGTTCTGAAGCACTCCTCTAATCTAAGTACATTACATTTCTAAGAAATACTATGCCTACATAAGATTCTTATTTCCATCTGAGCCTTTAAAATGCATATCTTTATTTTCAAGTTAATAACAAAGAGCAATTAGAGGCACACCTGCTCCTCGCTTAGCAACCAACTCTTTATATAAAGTTCTGCATTTCCAACAACTTCAAAAAAGCTCTCTGACGGTCCTGACTCCTCATAGGGCAATGGCCAGGCTTGGGGCACACTGAACAATTCGGTCCAAGTAACAAGATTACATAAGTGATGATGGCTAGTTGGCCAAAGAATGTCTTTTCTTGTGTTTTATTTTTAATGTCTCAGCACATCCACCGAGGGGCAAGGCGATGGCGGGATAAGACAAGGCCACAGGTGGGGAGGGGGCTGCCTTGCCAGGTTCTCAAAATGCAAGAGAGGTCAGAAGGAGGAGGAAGTGGGTTGTGAACGACTGTGAATCCAGGACAGCTGGAGGGTGAGCTGTGGGCAATGGAGGGTAGGGGAGACAGCAGAGCAGGACAAACTTGGGCCCCCCCACAGGATGGGGTGCTGTTAGAGGAGGCAACACCCAACCACCACCACCACCACCACCACCACCTCCCATAGGATCCTGAGTGATGGGCAAAACTTGGTTGGGAAGTGGGGGCTGCCATACCAGTGTGCCTGATGATGATGCACGACCATTTAGGGAAGGCGGTGCCCCATATCCCTCACCTAGCAGTGCTTTCCCATAATAATCTAGCCTTTGGAAGCCAGCCATATTGCTAGTGAGAGAATGCACTTTATATTTATGGTACCCACAGATAGTAAATTCTGATATCTCATAGCTATCATTATTGTTATCAGGCCCCATACAGAAACCATAAAGAAATGTCTTTTGCTATTATCATTAGGAAACTTCAGAATTCTTCAAAATGGGTTTACTCAAGTTGTTTTTGTTCTTTTTAAAAAATAGTTACTAATAAAAGGAAAAAAACACCTATATACTAAAATTAGTAATTTGAGTTTATATAAAATGAATAATACATTCTCTTTGGAAACAAGAAAAATTTAATAGCATTACAAACAATAATGTCTAATACTTATAGAGTGTTTCTGTGTGTCAGGTCTCCAAATCCTGTCCTAGACTAGACTAATTCATTTAATTTCTACCTGTGAGATTGGTGCAATTATTCTCATCTGTCTGTTACCAGGAAGCCCCTGAGTGATGTAAAAGGTTAACACACTCAGCTGTTAACCCAAAGGATGGAGGTTCAAGTCCACCCAGACAAGTCTGACAAGTTAAACCCGATGATCTGTCTATGTCTGGAAAAGCAATTACTGTGACTCCTATGGATAACAGTTCTGTGCTAGTGCACATGTGGTTACCAGGAGTCAGAATAAATTTCATGTCATCCATTTATGTTTTTTCTTCTTCTTCCCCATGTTACTTATGATGAAACTGAGGCACAGAAAAGCTTGGGTGATTTATTCAAGATTGCATAGCTAGCAAAAGAGGTCATTGGTCTTGAGCCCAAACTCTAAATCTACTAATGACCTCAGTAATTAAATGAGAGTAAATTATTGTTTCTGGCCACTTGTAAAAAAAATGAAAAGAGTCTTTTCCTGAACATCTCGGTCACAAATCACATTCCTTTGCACACACAAAAAGGTCAGCTCTTTCTTATTCCTGATAAACCCAAACCATTTGCACTCATAGCAATCTCTTGCATGTGAAGTAGAACTGGGCTGCACAGCTGTGACCTTTCAGAAGCAGATTGCCAGGCCTTTCTTTCAAGGTGCACCTGAGCTTAGTAGTTGAATGCTTAATGTTTAACAGTGCTAAAGACTCCCTCAGTCCTGATAGTAAATTAAAAGATAGGTCTGACCTTCTTTTCTAATTTTTATAACCTGTTGATTTCTTGTGTGACTCCAGATAATAACATAAAAACCTTATCATTACCCCACACAGTGAAAACATGCATTTCTATGGAATGTTTCCATAGTGAGCACAATAGCGTCATCTCATACTTTCACCTAAGGAAAAAAATTCACTAGTTCATTTATGTGACGGAAGACAGTGCAAGGGCAGGTTTTATATCTCTGGAACATGCTTCTTTTCAATTCTTCAATCACCATTGGATAGTCTCACCACTTTTATTTTTTTCATTAGCCTATTTTCATTAATTTTAACAGTTTTATTGACATACAATTCACATATTGTGTTAGACTGGGTTGACTAGAGAAACAAATTCAGAGACACTCATGTGTATAAGAAAGAGCTTTATTTTAAGAGTAATTGTTTATTAAGAAAACAACCCAGCTGAGTCCAGATCAAATCCATAATTTCGATATTAGCCTATATGTCTAAAACTAGTCTGTAATTTCCTCTTCAGACTCACAAAAAACACATGTAATGATGCAAAATTCAGACAGATCATGGGCCAGTGGGTGGAAAGTCTTGTGGTTCCAGTGGTAGTGGTGGTAGAAACATCTTAGTGCTGGCAGTCTCCAAGTGTCTTCTCCAGCTCCAGGGCCCTGGTTCTACTAGTGTGCCTTCATGTGGCTTGTCAACAAGAATTTCTTGCATAAAGTCAATGTCTCTCATCGCCTTTGTCCCTGCAAATGATGTCAGCAAGCTTGATTGATTGCTGATTGATAAGCCAGCCTCGACTACTTCGCAAGTTGATACCAAATTATGTATCGACTACACATACCAGCCCATTCAATGGTTTAAACATGTTAAAAAGAGTTGTGCAATCATCACCACAACCCATTTTAAAACTGAATGTTCTTCCTTCTTACACTTGTTACTATTAGCTCCCCATGCCATCACTTTTAGAATGGATTTTTTCCCCTTAAAATAAACGAAATCCTTCAAGAGGCCAGGTCCTGCTGAGGAGATACCATTTCTCAAAGACTTTGGACTAAATCACTGGGACTCAGAGTCCCCCAATGCCTATATCTTTACCTGGTTGATTGTCTCTCGATAAACTATTGAAATTCTGTCCTAGGTGAAAAAAAGCAATTCAGCGTAACTGATTTTGAATTCAGATTTGCACAAACTGACTGGCTTGTTTGACATAGAAGTAAAATATAAATGGAAGACTGTGAGCACAGACCAGACAGTTTTTTAAGAGAGTGCTAGGAAGGTCAACAGAAGCGGGATGTTTCCAGGAAACACAACCTGAAATGTCAGCACCTGTAAGATATTAGAAACATGGCATAATAAGCTTTGGAATCTGGGAAAATGTTCTCCTCTGTAGTTTAATTAGTGAGATTTGAGCCTTTGGAAGCAAGCCAGAATGAAAAAAAAAGTGCCTTCATTATGCCCATTTGCAACACTATCCTCACGAAGCTCTCTGGAGCCTTTTTTGTTTATCAGCTTATCTTGGACACGCTCTCCTCCAGTGAAGCTAATTTCCTTATTAGACAATTGGTCTGACCCGTCTATCCTTTGTGGAACACAGCTCCCCACAAGCATAAAAAACAAAACAGGAAATGCCTAGATTGAGCTGATTCACACTGCCCTCAGTAATTCTCCAGACTCTAGGGAGTTCCTTTCAGCTATTGAACACAGATCTTACAGTGTTTTCATTGGGACCAGAACCCACTATAGTCACCATGTGCTTCAGTACATGTCAACTGAACAATTAAACATAAAATAAAAATCTGTGTAGTAAACTGATCAAAGAGAGCACTACAAAAAAATTTTATCCAGATGTTCGCAAATAGACAACAAAAGAATCTTCGACAACAAAAACAAAAGGCACCAAGAAACCAGTCCCCTCAGTAGCAGGATTTAAATGGAAACTGTGTCTAAAGAAAAACTGGGTTTCAAAGCAATAATAAAGATCGATTCCTGTGTCTCTCTTTGTATGCTTCTTTGACAGTTGGATTTTTATCTTATATGAGGTTGTGTTAGTCCAGGCAGACTAGAGGAACAAATTTCATAGACACACATATGGATATAGGGAAAAGAGGAACAGGACATTGAGAAAGCATCCCAACCCAGTGCAGTACAAAGTCATAAATCCGATATTAACCCATGTGCCCAAAATCAGTCTATAAAGTCTCCTTCCGACTCACGAAGTCACAGGTGAGTGGGTGCAGAATCCTGGTGCTGGCAGGGGTCTCCACATGGCTTCTCGCCTTCAGGGCTCAGGGTCCATCAACAGCAGAAGCAACTCATCACTGGCAGAGGTCTCCATGTAGCCGCCCCAGATTCAGAGGTCTGGCTCCATCAGGGCAAAGCCGTGTGGTCTCTTCACCGGCTCCTCCAGCTTCTCGGATGCTGCCATCTTGTCCGTGATTCATCATCTCTGAGGCTAACTCCCAAACACTGGGGAATATAGCTTCTCATCTTCACAAAGGAAATATCACGAGATTTCCCAGAAGTCTCAGGAAAAAGCCATGCCCACACAGAGGCGTCATTGGCTACTCAATGGCTATCTCCAGATTAGCAGGCTAGATTCTACCCCTACATTTCAACCATAAAATTAACATAAGCACATGACTGCCACAGAGGTTTATGGAATTCTGACAGGCTTCCACTCTCTATCAGCCACTGCATCCATTATGAGAGATAGTGAACAGAAGCATAATAAGAAAGAAAGATGACACTGGTGAAGTAGCAAGTGGGGGTAAACACATGTATACCTCCAAAAATCCCATAGAAATTAGGGGCTCCAAAAATCCCATAGAAATTAGGGGCTCCAGTATCTACAAATATCAAAGTATGGATCTGTAGTAAATAGAAGGAGGCTGCAAAAATTTCATGGAAAAATGGAGTTGAAAGATAAAGTGTTATATCTGAACTAAACGAGTGAAAAAAAAAAACCCAGTAATTCAAATGTTAATATCTGTTCAGTATATCTCATTGCTTTCATTCAGATCCACTCTTGGATTCTGTATTTTGTGTGCACATAACTAAGACAAACACAGAGAAACTAAAATAAAACCCTACTGCCCTTTAGTCAATACCAACCAGCAGCACTGACCACGTGGCTGGTGGTTGGAAAACGCCACACTGCAATGTGGGAGATGCTATCTTTCCTCGGGCCACGGAAAGAGCTCCAATCATCCTCCTCCGCCTAGCACATCGATGATGCAGACCTGAGAAGGGAGCCATCGAGGAGACCAGGTCTATAAGTGGTTTTGTGTTTGGCTATCCCAAGTGGATGGACAACTGTCTCATATGTTACCTTCACTCGGGAATTTTAGGTTAAAAAAATAAAAACACTTTAAAGCAGAAACATTTTGTACATTTCCAATAACATTCTAGTTTAAAATATACTCAATATATCAAGACAGAAAAAACTGAAATGCTATCCATAAAATGATATATACAGACAAATATGAATAAAATATTTTAAAAGTCGGGCTGAGCCCCAGTGGTGTAGTGGTTGTGTGTGGGACTGTGGCCCATAGTGTTGACAGTTCAAATCCAGCAGCAGCTCTCCAGGAGCAAGGCTGGGATTCCTACATCCACCAGGGCAGTGATGCCACACACAAAATATATATATATATTAAAAGTCAGATATTAATACTATAACATCAATAATGGATGCTTACAGAGCTATAAAACAAGCTACAATAAAGACATATCAACACAAGCATGAAATGCAAAACTCCATTAAGAATATATTTGAGTACTGAGTGGGGACCCAAAGCCCATCAACAGGTGAAGCTGCACCCCCTCGCAGAGGGGTTGCAGGGAGGAAAGGAGTCGGTCAGGGTATAGTATAGCAACAAAGAGGTATGCAACTTTCCTCTAGTTCCCAAATGCTTCCTCCAACCCACTATCATGATCCCAGTTCTACCTTGCAAACGTGAGTACACCAGATGATGTACTCTGGAGTCAGAAACATGGGGGATTCAAGACAGATGATTACTTTGGGACCAGTGGTGGGTGTGGTGATACCGGGAGGGCAAAAGCAGGGTGGAGTCAAAGGGGGTAACCAATTGCAGGGATCTGCATAGGATCTCTCTGGAGTATGGACAGTGGGAAAGTGGGTGAAGGGACACAGCGGACTGAGAACGATATGAAAAAGTAATAACAATGTGTAAATTATTAAGGGTTCATGGGGGAGGGGAGAGGAAGGAGAAATATGGGGAGCTGGTACTGGGGACCTAAGTGGAAGGAGGATGTTTCAGGGCTGATGATGGCAACAGGTGTGCAAATGTGGTATGCATACAATTGATGTGTGTTGATGGTGATGGGAGTTGTTTGGGCCCCAAATGGAATGATTAAAAAAAATAGAGGGGAAAAGGGGAGTTTATACCAAGGGCTCAGGTAGAAAATATTTGGAAATAAAAATGACCACATGTGTACAAATGTGCTTGATACAAAGGATGTATTGAATGTTATAAGAGCTATAAGAGCCTCCAATAAAATTATTGAAAAAATATCTATAATAAAAAGGTAAAAAAAGAACATATTTGAAACATTAAAGTCAAGAATCACTAGTAAAAATCACTAGTAAAATAGATTATGACTTTCCTTCCATAATCTGGGTTCTATATTTAAGGAAACACTGCAGTTTTCAACAGTGAGGTCAAACAGCTAGTGAAAACAAAAATAAAGGAAGAAAAAACAGTTAAGTTATGGACAAATTTAATAGTGTGTTTGAAATCCATACAATGTCCATTTCACTTCTTGTGAGCTAATAATTCTATTTCTAGGACCTTATACAAAATGAAATAAAAATGCAAGTGTTTGTGTATTTATCAGTATACTATTTTTTACCAGTAAAATTAGGAACAATGTGATTTAAATGTGCAGTAATATTTAAATAAATAATAGCTCATTTATATAATAGAAATGATGCAAGCATTAAAATAATATTTTTTAGAAAACTGTGAACAAGTAAAGCATGGAAATGAGACATATAAAACTATATTTATGAAATGACCCTTATTTATGTGTATTAAAATAGTGCCATATCTTAGAGTGTCAGCACGCTTTTCTAAAGGGACAGGTAGTTAATATTTTGTATTTTGTGTGCCAAGGGGTAAACTTAAAGATACAATATCAGTTTACAATACAGTAAACCATTGAAAATGCAAATAACATTCTTCATTTATAGGCCATCATAAAACCATGGCACTAACTATAGTGGTATCTTAGATAATATAACCTGCAGTGAACTAGTCTTTCAGCACCTGTCTTCGAAAACCAAGTGATCACTTTGTGTCTCTGTGTCACACTTTGGGAATTCTCACAATACTTCATTTTCTTACATTAGAGGCTTTTCGAGACTTAAGGACTACAATATAAACATAAATTTCCTATGCACTGGGAAATTTAAAACTTGGTCACTCACTTTATTATGCTATTCACAATGAGGCACGGTGGGGTAGTGGTTTATGGAGTGAGGTGCTAACTGCAAGGTCAGCGGTTCGGACTAACCAGTCTCTCCATGGAAGAAAGTTGGGGCAGTCTACTCCCATGAAGATTTAAAGTCTCAGAAACCCCAAGGGGAAGGTCTCCTCTGTTGGGTCGAGCCACTATGGGTCTGAATCCGCTCGTTGGCTAGGCTCACGTTAGCTCCGCAGGATGCCTACGTTATCTGGAAAGAGTTTAACAGCCAGCATATATGAAGGACGTCTACAACTCAAAAGCAAAAGATGTACCGTCCAACTTAAACAAAGGGAAAAGAAGACATGCAAATGGCCAGCAAGCACATGAAAAGTGCTTAATGCCACTGGTTAATTATGGAAATACCAATCAAAACCACAATGAGACAGGACATATTACATACTACAATAGCTGCTATCGGGGGGGGGGGGAGTGGAAAATAATAAGTGTTGCTGAGAATTTGGGATCTATGTGGATTGATAGCTAAGCCAAGTAAGGTTGGTTGCCGTGTTTTGACAGACTCCAAGAGACCCTAGAGGACAAGGTTGGACTTCCCCTCTGCGTGTCTAAGGCTGTAACTGCTTTCAGAAGCAGGAAGTCTCATCCTTCTCCCTCAGAGACCAATGGTGTCAAACTGCGAAGTGTCAAATGTATTCTTTCAGGTTAGCAGCCCGACTCTAACTACTACATCGCCAAGGTTCCTTTTTGTAGATTAACAAGGGAATGTAAAATGGTGCACATCTCTGTTGAAAAGAGTGTGGCAATGCCTCAAAAAGTTAAACAGTGAATGTATTCTATGGCTCAACAATTCCATTCTTAAAATAGTTGGAAGCAGGGATTCAAACAAGTATTTGTATATGAATGTTCAATAGGGCCTTGTTTCCAACAGCCAAAAGATGGGAATAACCTAAATGTTCATCAGCAAATAAATGGATTCATAAAATGTGGTGTGTGTACACAGTCGGGTAACCAGAACTGAAGTTCCAATACATTCTATCGTGGGGATAGACCTTGAAAGTGTTCTGTTTCATTAAAGAAAGTCATACACAAAAGAACAGACATAGTATGATGTTTGTCATATGTTCATCATACATACATCATGTTATGACATAAGAATTATCTAGACTGGGCAAATGCAGAGACACACAGTATGTTACCAGGGACTGGAGACAGGAGAAAGGAGTCCTGATAAAGTGGACTGGCCAATGCACTACTAACTGCAAAGTCAGCAGTGCTAGCTCACCAACCACTTTCTCTGTGCCGGACCGTGAAGCTTTTCTGCCCTCAGCCTCAAGGACCCAACGGGCAGGTCTTCTCTGCCCTACGCTGTCACCAAGAGTTACAATGGGTTCAATGGCAGTGAGTTTGGTTTGGACAAGGCGGAAGAGGATACTGGATTTCTATTTGGGGAGACAAAAACCTATGGAACTAGATAGTGGTAATCGTAGCACAATACAGTAGATGCAATTAATGGCATGCTGAAATGGTTAAATAGCAAATGCTTTCCAAAACAAATTTTACCATAATACAAAAATTTAAAAACTCATATTGTGGGATCATTTACTCTCACTTTTCCTTCCTTTTCCTTTCCTCTGCCCTTTTGAATCTCATCAGGCCAAAGACATCCTAAGGGTAACCTCATTCCCACGAAGCTACCTTTGCAAGCTCTACCGGTCTTTCCTGTTTGGAATATGTGCCTGGCATTGATAGGTGCATGTGGTGCATGTTTCTAAAATTATATGATTACTACCTTGAGGGAAGAACCCATCTTGAATGCGTTTTCTAGTCCTCACTGCAAACACCTCACACATGTATTTTTAATTTACTGCAGACTTAAAATATACCTAGTAAATTAAATGATAGGAGCTCCACTGCTACATCTATGGCAGGAACACAGTTTTATAAGCCCATAGCATTAAGATTTAACCACAAAGCTGTGGTTTACTTTAATTTTTAAAAATACTATGGAACAGTAAGAAGAAATAGTTAAAAGAACACTGTGATTTCATAGCTTCAAGAAAATAAACTGCTTCCAGTAAACCAAAATTCTCATCATTCCCTCCTACATTACTTCAAACTAAAAAAGAGTAATAGTAATACAATGGACAGGTTGAGAGTCTCTTTATCTTATCATCATTACAGACTTTATTTTAAACTCTTGCCAACATTTTATAGATACCAAATCTCAGTTTACATGACACGTAATATTGTGTCATCAAAAAATGAGGTTGCAAAATAAAAGTATAAAGTTGTGACCTTAGCACTGTATTCTGGGTCCTTTCTTTAGTATGACCTTAAAAAATTCTTTTTATCATAGGTGTCTTTGGTAAAGAAAATGCTTTAAGAAACAAACTATGAATGTCTTGGCACATACTCACTAATGATCTCTTAGTGTACTGAATGTTCCATGTGTTATGAGGGATGAAAAAACGTAGAGCAGATCTCTTAAAAATCATAGGCCAACAACTTCAAATATCTGGAAAAAGTCTAAGAATAAAATAATAATGTGAGCAAAAACTAATTCAAAAATCCAGTTTCTTACAATGTGACCACTCTGGGCTTAAGAACTTATTTGCTGAAATACACTTATTATTTTCACATATAAACAATGACCTCTACCCCACACAGTTTAATAACTAACTCAAAATGGATCAGAACCTAAATATAAGAGCTAAACATACAGAACTCTTAAGCCACATCATAAAATTCATCATTTCATACATATAATAGTTTTTAGTATAGTTACTAAGTTATATACTCATTAGCTTATCATTTTCCAGAACAGTTTCATCATTCAAAAGAGAAACTCCAAACCCATAGCAGTTGCTTCCCATCTTCTCTTCCTCCCAGCCACTGGCAGAAAAAACAAATTCACTGTCATCAAGGTGATTCCAAGCCACAGTGACCTATAGGAGTGAGTAGAATGACTTTGTGGCTTTCTGAGACTATAAAGCTTTACAAGATTAAAAACTTCATCTTTCGCCACTTGCCTGCTTCCTGGCAGAGTGACCACCTCCCAGCAGTGACTTCTACATGGATTTGTCCATTCAGGACATTTCTTATAAAAAAGAATTGCATCATATATGACCTTTTATATGTTATTTCCTTTTAGTTCTTTTACTTTTAACATGGCATAACATTTTCTTGGTTCACCCATATTATAGCATGTAACAATACTTCATTTCTTCGCATTGCTCAGATGAGTTGGTAAATATTTACCAACAAGGTTAATGGTTTAAATCCACCAGTCACTCCAAAAGAAAAAGAGGTTTATGGCTTTAGAAATCTTATATAGTGTCATGATTAATTGGAATGGCAATGAGTGGAATAAGTGATTTCATTATTTGATAATATTCTATTGTCTGTTCCTGAATTTACAGAGATCTCTTTTGATCTATCATGCCACAATGTACATGATAGGCTTACACAGTGTCCAGAAAATTATAAACTGAAATAGGTAATTAACTCATGATTCTGTTGCTTAAAGATACTGGATAAATACATGAAGGAATGAGTAGGAACAGCACAAGCATATGTCAATAGATGAGTAAATAAAATTTTATTAATACATACAGTAGGATATTATTCAGCCATAATGCAGGGAAAAAAATGAAGTCCTGATGTATACTACAACATGAATGAGCCAGGAAAACATTATCCCTGGTGAAATAATCCAGACATAAAAGATAAATACTATATGATCCCACCTAAATTGAACATTTAAATAGGCAAATGTATAGAGGCAAAGCATTATTACTGGTTAGCAGGGTTGTGTGGGCAGTAGAGATGGGA